>JAFVLL020042807.1:94600-111129 GCA_021397915.2 Tor tambroides
AATTATTGAATTTTTAATTATGAAAATGTGTGTGAAATATTTTGAATTGAAATATTCACAGCTTAAATAAACAACTATGTTATATTTCAGAACCTTACAATGCAAGCGCTGGAAATACAAGGGATTAAAATGTAAGCACTGTTAATTGCAATGCATCTTTTTTTTCGATTTGTGGAATTCAGCATGCTTTATGTTTCAAAAACTAAAGTTATTATTCTGCTTCCATATATTCGGAAGCAGTTTCAAAAGACAGAGTCGGTGTAAATGTAGGGCAAAAAATAAGGGCAAGGACAAATACAGTATATTGTAAATATATGTATTGGGGTGATACTGTAAAAGTAACTGTGACAAGGAATTAAGAATGTATTTCACTTTGCAAATTAAAATAAAAGTTGAAAAATTAGGTGAAAAACCAATGAAAATATGAAATATATCATTTAAAATGAATAATTAGTATATGAAATACTTGAAACAACTGTGGTAATTTATAAAAGGTGTCATTTTCCATTATTCAGTTATTATTCTTAAAGGTCTTAAGATATTTTGTATCTTAAGCAACTGCTTTGTTTATCTGTAACTTGTTTAATCTTATCAATTCAATTTAGTATTGGAAGTGAGTTATTATGAAAAGAGCTTTATTTTACGGTGTCCTTGTTACACGTTACATGTACTTACCATCATAAAGACAATAAGTAACACTTTATTTTAAGGTGTCATAATACATATTAATTACCTAATTAAGTACTTAGTAGTAGCCGTTGTACTTACATGAAATAAAATGTACTTACCATGTAACTAAGCTACGGAACAGCCTGTAATTACAGTTTGTAATTATGTAGATGTAATAGGCAGCTACTGTTACACATATGTAACCGGCTGAGTCTGTAACACAGCTACTTGTACACTTAAGTACAATCTTGATACACTTTATTTTAAGTAGCTTATGCCTGTGTAATTTTATGTAATTGTAATGTAATTAGAAATGTATCACATGTATTTAAGCTGTGCACTGGTGGGGTTAAATCAAACTAAGGTGCAGCTGGATAAGGTGTTCAGTATAGATACACATGAAGTACACTTAAGTACAATCTTGATACACTTTATTTTAAGTAGCTTATGTCTGTGTACTTACATTTATAATTACGTTGTATAAAGTCTGCAAAACATATGTAACAATCTTTTGGTTACATAAGTAGCTGTGTAACAGACTCTGTCTGTTACATATGTGTAACAGCAACTGCTTATAACATCTACATAATTACAAACTGTAATTACAGGCTGTTCCATAACTTAGTTACATGGTAAGTACATTTTATTTCATGCAAGTACAACGGCTACTACTAAGTACTTAACTACGTAATTACTCTGTATTATGGACACCTTAAAATAGTGTTACCAAACAATAAATTATGCATAATTACATGCAAGTAACCCTAAGCCAAAACCTAATCCTAACCCTAACCATATAGTAAGTGCATGTAGTCAATTAATATTCCTCAGTATTAAATGTAACATTACACTGTATCAATGACACCTTAAAATAAAGTGTAACCAAAAAAGCATTTGTTAAAGCATGTCTTCAGCCCACAACTTTTTTGGTTAATATGTAAAATGATGTATAATTATTATGTAACTGTGTAAGATGTCTGAAATAATAAAAACTTGATGATATTGTGACCAAGAACTGGCAATTTAGAGTTTGTTTGTTGTTTTTGTTTTTTGTGAAATTGATGCTATCACAACAATAGGCAAAAGTTATTCAAAAATGGTCAAGTTTCCATAAACGGCTGTCAAAACAGAAGAAACTTTTAACATTTTTTTTAATTTGTGGGAGTTATTTAATTTTGGGGTCCAACTTCCAGCCCTCTAAAACTACTAGAATTACTAAATATTTTATAAACATAACTTTGTGGAAAACAAATTATACATGCTGTGCTAAAGGACATCCTATTTATGTAGTATGAGTTTTTAAAATTCAAAAACAACCTAAAGTATAACTGAAACCGATCCCTAACTTATGATGTTTGTCTTACTTTGACAGCCATGATTTGTCCACTGGGTTTGTGCACCATCTTGTTGACGGAGCCATACGCTCCTCTGCCGATCTCTCCGAGATCCTTCAGGTCTTCAGCTGTGAAGTCCCAGTGCTGCTCCGGAGAGATCTTCAGCTTCCCAGACGACTCGATACTGTGTGTCCGCAGCCGCTCTCTGAAAACACACACACACGCTTGTAAAGACAATCATGGTTGAGGATGGAAAGACAAAACTGAAGTCTTGGCATTTTCCACAAAAGAAACTTCTGAGTTGAGGGCCAAAACTCACAGGTTGTAGATTAGGGCTGCAAAAAATTATTTATTTATTTATTCTTTTTTTATTATTCCATTAATCTGACAGTTATTTAATCCAATGATTGATACATTTGGATTCAAAAAGCTAAATAAAAAAAAGAGCATGTAATTCCATTTCACTGGAGAAAGCAATGTTACGAATAAAGGATTTGTATTTTAGCAAGAGTTTTAAGTTAAAAACAGTTTAATGAGGGTAATCCACACCACTCCAGTCCATCAATTAATGTCTTGTGAAGCCAAAAGCTGTGTGTTTGTAAGAAACAAATCCATCAAGACATTTTAACTTCAAACCATTGCTACCATCTAATATTTGAGTCTATAATCCATAATATTGCTTTCTCCAGTGGAAAAAGTCATCTCATCTGAATCAGGAGAGAAATCAGCACAGATCAAGCATCTTTTATAAGCGAAAACTGTCTTAAACAAATACGTGGGTGGATTTTAATGTGAGAGGACAACAGGAGACGGACTTTTTCCCCTGAGCGTTTTATGGGTTATAGACTGGTATTTTAGCTGGAAGCAACAGTTTGAAGTTAAAAACGTCGTAATGATGGATTTGTTTCTTACAAACACACAGCTTTTCTCTTCACAAGACACTAACTGATGGACTGGAGTGGTGTGAATTATTGTGATGTTTTTATCAGCTGTTTGGACTCTCATTCTGACGGCACCCATTCACTGCAGAGGATCCATTGCTGAGCAAGTGATGTGATGCTACATTTCTCCAAATCTGACCCAATAAACAAACTCATCTACATCTTGGATGGCCTGGGGGTGAGTACATTTTCAGCACATGTAAATTTTTTGGGGGGGGTGAAATGGTGTGTACTCACATATGTGGGTTCTGGAAAGGAAGTCCGGCAGTGTTCAGAGTGATTCTGGAAGTAGGTTTGATTGGAGGATTTGCAAAATTTAACTTCAGGGCTTTACGTTTACCTGACAGAGGAGGAAGAGACCTTCAGGTTAAACAACACAGTCAGGAAACCGCAATTTCACATACAAACACACAAACCAACGCACTCAGATAGCATGAAGATAAAGTTGCAGGTGTATTTTGTTCAGGTTGCCATAGGATGAGATCTCTAACTAAGCCATGGAAGATGTGGGAGGGTCATGTGAAGAGACCAAAGTTCACTAGAGACATGCACATCTGAGCACCAGGAGAGGAACCCAAGAGCCAGATTTCCTAAAGCCATCAGGACATGCTTGCAAGTTTATAACATCTTCATTACACAACACAGAAAAATGATGACAGCTTTAGCAAATCTGGCAGCAGAGGACAGTGACTGCAATCCGACATGCTCAAACCCTGCGGTTAACATGTCTAAATCAGCAAACCTTTCCCAATCTATGTCCACTCATGGCAGACAATAGAGCATTAAAAAGATCTGATCACATCCAGACACAAAACGGACGATCTGAAATGAAAACGAAAAAACAAACTTACCTTCACCCCATGCAAAACCTAACACAACCCAAACAAAAAATAATACATGAATCTGTAATGTGCAACCATTGCACCATTTATCTAGACTGCGAGAGGTGCGTTTTTATAAGCACTAAAAAAAGCCACCATAAAAAAGAAGCCAATGTAACATGACCGAAACAGTGACTGATTTGTTTCACAGAATCATAGAAAACTATATTTAGATTTTTAAGAGTTAAAAAACGAAAATAAAGTTTCTGTAATTAAATCTGGGTAACTGCACTCTATATGCTGTTCGGGGCTTCTCTGTATTTCACCTTAATACATTTGACATATTTTTACTCTAGAATCATTTTTATTTGCAGTGAAAATGCATCAAAACACATTAGCAAAGAAATTAAACATCACTGTTTTGGTCACTGTTTCTTTCCACCAAAACTATTTCATCAGAACCAAAAAAAAAACAAACAAAAAAAACACGACTACACAGAAACCACAAGTAATATTACTAATATTGTGGGTTTTTGTTTGTTTTTTTTAAACCATAAAAATAAAGAAAAAAAAATGTTAAACCAAATCTAACACTGATTATAACTGGTTTTATAGGGAACAATATTAATCAGACTGCAGAATCATTTAAAATTAATATATAAATATGGGTAATCTGGCTCACTGTCATTAAATAACACTTTCATTAACAGAGCTATTTGTAGTATTTTATCCCTGTACTTGGGTCTGTAATCTCAGCTTAGATATTAAAAATCATTTTTATAGTTTTTTGTTTCTTTTCTTTTGTTATAATAATAATAATAATAACAATTTACAAGGCAGTTTGTGTGACAATATTTCTGCTCTTCTCATAATAAACAGACCCACATTTCACCTCAATCAACAATTTGAAGAAATTATGGGAGGGGCTTTACAGAGGTATCAGTGTTTTCTCAAACTATAATTCAATGCGTGTGTCTCCATATAACTGCAAACTAAAAATAAGAGAAAAAGTTAGAATTGTTATACGACAAAGACAAATTAAAACAATGTTAACATAAAACAACCAACACTTAAGTACCAAAAACCCCTTCAGATTCATGAAAGTAACTGGGAAATGAGGGTAAGCACATCTCTGTGAAATTAAGGACTATTTTCCCTCCACCACAAGAATGTGAGGATCCGAATACCAGAGGAACGACATTTCTGAAATCTCACGGCATGTGCGTCCATGTCCCAACAAGCTTGTGTTTGTTCGAGATGCTCATGCCAAAAACATCCCAGCAGTGCTTCAACGCTAAACAAAATGCAAACTGAAGAAACAGGGAAGACAGCTACAGTCCCCAAGGCAATGTTCTCTACACCGGTTAGTAGAAAGCCATCTAAAACACCTCAGTAAACAACCACCAGAGCTTCTATTACTGTATGCAAACAACTGATCAATGTAGAAAACACGTGCATGATTACTGAAGAGGTCTTGATCAAGTAAAGGCTGATTTTGATGAAATGGACTAAATCTAAGTCAGGACAAATCGACTGTCCAGGAGTGAGTATTTTTGCTCCAAAGTCAATGGAAGCTCAGTCTTAGACTTGTGCCGATTTCTCAATAAAATCCTCTTTATATAGTTGTTTGATACAGCTATGCGAACATTTGAGTTACTGAACAGAAATACTGACTACCAATGTATTATTTAATGGCTTAAATTACAATACCTAGAGAGAAGGGTAAAAAAAAAAAAAAGGGGCGAAGGCTGGAATAATGCTGATATAGACATAATACAACTGCACAGAAATGCTGAATTCAAAGAAATAGGCCTACTTGTTCTGCACAATATTTACTTTAAAAAAAAAAAGCACAGTTCAAATGCTTGGGGTCAGTAAGAATTTTTTTTTAGTGTTTTTAATGCTTACCAAGGCATAAAGATGACACAATATTCATTCTTCTTCTTCAATATTATTCTTGATTATTAAATTATAAAATAATTATTGTTCATAACTGCTTTTATAATTTATATTGATTAATATATCAATTAATATATTAATTGTAAATATTATTCAAATATTAATTGTAAATATTACTATATTAAATGTAGCTGATACTAGGGCTGCAAAACGATTAGTCATGATTAATCAATTCAAAATAAAAGTTTATGTTTACATACTATACTGTATGTGTGTGTACTGTGTATATTTATTATGTATATATAAATACACACATACATGTATATAAAAAAATAAAAATGTTAGATTTATATGTTAAATATTTATATATATTAATTATATACAAGTGTTTACATACAAATACAAACAATACATACTTTTTTTAATATATACATAATAAATATACACAGTACACACACATACAGTATAGTAGTATGTAAACATAAACTTTTATTTTGAATTGATTAATTGTGACTAATCATTTTGCAGCCCTAGCTGATACACTGTTGTTTTACAAACTACAAACAACTTAAAACATGTCTGTTAAAAAAATAATTACATACAACTTACATATAATTATTTAAATAGTTGTCATCATTTATCAAATATTATTTTTATTTTGCATATTAGTCTAATGAGATTTTCTTGCTTTACTATAAGATGGCTTTAGTTTGTACACTCAATACAATTTCTTTTATTTTTTTTAGTATTTCTTAGTATTTTTAACTATAGCACCTTAAAATACTAGTGTAGTACAAATCAAATTTTAATTAAAAAAGTAAATTAAAAGCAGTCTAACATGCTATCATGATGCATAAAAACACACATAAGTAAAGAAAGAAAGAAAGAAAGAAAGAAATGTGCTATTTTTAACAATGACAACAAATAAGTATTTGTTGTCATCATTTATCAATTGTATATAATATACATTTACATAATATCATTAGAATTAGTTATTTAAGGTAAAAAGACTGCATTACTGCTTCATTCTCATTAGGCAAAACATTATGTCCTTTTTTTAAATGTTAAGAGCAATACAATATTCTTCATATTTGTGTGTTATATATATATATATATATATATATATATATTTTTTTTTTTTTTTTTTTTTTTTTTTAATTTTGGGGTTACACATGTCCGCAAATTTTGCATTTTCTTGGCACATAAGTTGATCTAGGACTCTAGGACAGACCGGCTAACCACCCGCCACCTCTAGCATGCAGAACGATCTAGACCGTCCTAGACGCCCTTGTGTCCTAGACCGGCACAAGTCCAGCGGAAACCGCGTTTAGATAGATTAGTGTTGGCCAGAGGACAGGCTCCCCAAAACTAGCGAAAAGACACGGTTCAGAAGGGTTGGCTTACTTTGATGAAGTCCAGACAGGTTTATCTGAAACCCTGGTGGTGAGAAGCACAACGGAAACATGGTTTGATCTGGAAAAACACCTTCATCTGCAGCATCTGTTCAAATCCAATGCTAATTCTGTCATAACCTTAATATCCAAGAAAACCACCTGACAGATCTCACACTGAACATCTGAAGCTCACTCAAACCAAACCTTTGTGCCAGGATGTGCATCAGTGAACCGGTAATCGTGGGAAATGTGTGTACATGCACAAGAGTTTCATACACAACAGCGACCGGAAATCAGCAGAATGCAAAACAAAGGAAAATACCAGAATAAGAGAGAAATGAAGACGAGGAAATCAAAATGAAACCATTCAGAGAGGGAATATAAACAGCAGTTGTTCTTTCTCAGGGTCTCACCGTGGTCCGGCATCAGGGAGGATTGTGGGTAAGAAGAGGCGAGAGATAAAGGGAGAGAAATATCATGAGGGAAAATTTTGAGTTTCATTGCTTAAATAACAGATTTAAAGGAATCCGTCCAGCTGGAGTTTGGGAACTTCAGACTGCAAAAATAAAGTCTATGTTGGAAAAAGATTCATGTTAGGTCATTTCATGACAAATACACTGCAAAAAAATTGGAAATCTAAAACAATTTTTTTTACTCAGAAACTGCTAGTAAATTTCAAACATTTAAACTGCACATTCGAATTAAACATAATATTTGGAATTAGAAAGACTGAAATAGTATTTTCTTGTAAAACATACTCCAATTATCTTATTTACAACTTAGAAAAATATTTTTTTAAGACAATAAGGAAGTTTTGTAACACAAAGCCATAATGAAGATGATGCATAAAAAGTAAACGTGTCATTTCTTACGCAACAGGTTTATCTGACTACAAGAACTTCATAAATCATGTGACGATAATTCGTGCCAGTTTCCTCTTCCTGTGTAAATGTGAAGCCAATGAATAAAACTTCCCAACCAAAGCAGAAACACTTCAGACAGTGCTTTCAGGAAATACAGGAATGATGGTGTGATGGTGGAGATTTTGGAGAACCACAGAAAAAAGAGAGAGAGATGTTTTCAACAAACCAAAAAGACTAAACGCTAAGGCAAAACTGAAGGGTTTCTACATTGAGATTTCTAAATTGAGGACTTCATCCTAGTGGCAAAATTCAATCTGAGCATATTCTTTATAGCTGCCCTATAAAGAGACTCAAACCAATACAAAACAGTGTAAAACTGAATTACATAAACACGAGTTCTACATAAAATCAGTAAACATACACCAAGAAGTGAATCTGTCAAAAAACATGTCAGCTTCATATTTCACCCAAAATCAGGAAAACAATGCATAAAGTAAAAAAAAAGTTGTAATTCTATTGTAATTCTCATTACTGTTTTACAGTCATTTTTTAAAAATACGATTTTTGATAATGATTATTTTTTTAACTCTGCATTCATTAAAAGTAGTATAATATGTGACCCTGGAGCACAAAACCAGTCTTAAGTAGCACGGGTATATTTGTAGCAATAGCCAAAAATACACTGTATGGGTCAACATTATTGATTTTTCTTTTATGCCAAAAATCATTAGGATATTAAGTAAAGATCATGTTCCATGAAGATATTTTGTAAATTTCCTACCGTAAATATATCAAAACGTAATTTCTGATTAGTAATATGCATTGCTAAGAACTTCATTTGGACAACTTTAAAGGTGATTTTCTCAGTATTTAGATTTTTTTTTTTGCACCCTCAGATTCCAGATTTTCAAATAGTTGTATCTCGGCCAAATATTTTCCTATTGTAACAAACCATACATCAATGGAAAGCTTATTTATTCAGCTTTCAGATTATGTATAAATCTCAATTTCCAAAAATTGACCCTTAAGACTGGTTTTGTGGTCCAGAGTCACATACTACCAATTTACCACGTGCAAAACCTCAAATAAATAATAATAAATAACAATAATACAAAACTCAGTAAGTACAGTAATTATAAATAAATTAGCAATAAATAAATTACACTATTGTGTATTTATTAATTAATTACATCATAATAGTATTTGTAAGAATCATTTCAATATTTTTATTTATTTTTTATATTAGGGTAATGACATTTTTTGCATTAATATAGCCATTTTCTTAAGACAAAACATAATTTCCATATATTTTTATATATTTATAAAAAGTTCATGTCCAAACCATTCAATGTAAAGTCAATAACTACCTGAATCACTCTGAAACCTCCTGCATGAGCTGATGTCTGAAAATCAAAATGAATTGCATCAGTTCAGACAGAATACCCAGTTTTATTAAAGAGGCTGAGGTTGGCTCTAACCAGTAACAGATTATAGTCTATGGCCACATCTCATAGAGGAACTAAAAGATCTTCAATATCAAGACAAATAAAACAACAATTGTCATGATCTTTATTGCTGACTTTATAATAAACACAAATCATACACACTGGTGTCCTTGTTCAAACCTGCAACCTTTCAGTTACCAGGCTATATTTTTAACCACTACACCACACCATGTCCAAAATAAACCATTCAAAGTGTCACATTTCAAGCTAAAATTAGTACTAACTTGTTAGAGCTGTCTGTTTTCCACACAGATCCACATTTGATGTTGGATTCAACACAATATCACATTCACACTAGTTAATGTCCTAAACCCACATTCTACTTTAAAGACAAGTTATGGTCGATAATGATCTAAATGACTCATAATCAATCGTGAATATATCATGTGGCAATTGGAGTCATAAAACTACCCAAATTAAAATCATAAAAACATTTATGCAGTAGTTTATGTACAATATTTTCAAACTGGGGGCCACGAGATGCTCGGGGGTCTATGGAAATGTTTAGAGAAAAACAGTAGTTAGTGTAGTAACAATAATAATAATAATAATAATAGGCTAATAATAAATTAAAATGAAAATAAATAAAAATTCGATTTTAGATTAAAAATATGTAAATGAATAAATGTATCAATAACAATTAGATTAAATTAAAATTGATTAAAATAAATAAGCAAATGAATAAAAAATAAAATAATAATAGTAATAGTAAACAGTAAATTAATAGTAAATTAACAAATAAATAAAGTAAAATTATAATTTTAAAGAGTAGAGTACTATATGTGGGGGGTGGGGCTGCATGAAATAATGTAACTTAATAGAAATATTTTCCAAATAATATTTTAGGCAAAGTTATTTTTTCACGGTATAAATTGGGTTTTTACACAAGAAACTATATAACGCGAGGATGATCATATTTTGGGGGCATCTAAAAGATTGAAAACCGCTGGTTTATGATAGTTAAGCTCTGTAGATGAGCAGTGATCTTACCATTTAACGGTGTAATTTTTTTAATGAAATCAGGTATTCATATTTAAGTGGTCCACAAATAATTCAAATAACACCCTAATATTTCCATTTATTAAGAAACGACTCTTTAATTCCCCAAAAAACACTCGCATTTATCTGAACTTCATATTAGCATCGTATCGTTAGCCAGTTAACTTAGCCATCCAGCTAGAAATGTCAACAAACTCCAATGACACTCAGAATCCAAACAATGATATTAAACGAATTCATATAATACTAACAGCGATAGGGACTTACAAAATATTAATTTATACGTAGGTTACGTACTAAATAATGTAATTATCACGCTGAGAAAATGAAATATTCACGGGCCTGTCAGTGTTTGACTGAAGCAGTTAGCCGTGCGGCTAACGGGATTTTACATTTAGAATTAAAACTACAAGTATAAAGCAACTAAAAAGAGGTTACTACTTTAAAACATTAAATTCATAGCTTGTAAATGCAAATTCAAACCGATAGCTTAGCTAAAGCTACACCGCTAGCAATGCAGTGTTACTGAGTCTCATCTGATGTGTAAACTGTCATTGGATCTCATTGTAACGTAGGGCGGATGACTGTGCGCGGTTCGGCTGATTTCTGACCTTGCATGCTGCTCATGGTGGTGATGTGCTGGCTTTGGGTCGGGTGGTGCTGCGCGGTGTTGCTGCTGCTCAGGCTGGAGGCTGCTGCTGGGTTACTGCTGGGGCTGGACGTCGCCATTTGGGTTTGACTTCCAGCAGCCAGCGCTGGGCTGCAATGCAGAGAGACAGACAGCAGAGCAACCTACAGTACAGAAGAACAGAACAGCACAGCTCGCTCGCTCTCACTCACTCACAAGCGCGCGCACACACACAGAGACAGACACAGAGAGAGAGAGAGAGAGAGAGAGAGAGAGAGAGAGAGAGAGAGAGAGAGATTTGCAAGTAGTTTGTGACAAGAAAAATAAAATAAATCCTTTTAAAGAACAAAATGTCCTTTCATGTGACACAGCATTTACAGTAAAATAGAATAGAATAGAATCGTGAGATGGAAACAGTACAGAGTAAACAATGAACGAATTTTTTTCTTTTTAATTAAAGAACAAATTGTGCTTTCACGTGATACAACATTTATGGTAAAATAACAGGAATAGAATAGAATAGAATAGAATAGTGAGATGGAAACAGTACAGAGTAAACAATGAAACGAAAAATAAAATAAATTGTTTTAAAGAACAAATTGTGCTTTCATGTGATACAACATTTACGGTAAAATAACAGGAATAGAATAGAATAGAATAGAATAGAATAGAATAGAATAGAATAGAATCGTGATATGGAAACAGTGTAGAGTAAACAATGAACGAAAAATAAAAAAAAAATTTAAAGAACAAATTGTGCTTTCTCAGGGGCGGACTGGCCATCGGGAGCACCGGGAGAATTCCCGGTGGCCTGGCATCCAATTTGGCCCGCTGCCTATACTTTTTTTTTTGTTTTTTTAATATTGCTGTCTTTGTTGTAGTTGTTGTTTTTGTTGCCTGCCGAATGTACTAAAGCTATTATTTCCGAATTCGCCATTCAATAATAAAACTCTAATAAATCATAAATCCGTTGAACTGCAACGCGATTCGCCTCGCGCGCGCTCCGCGCATCCGCGCGTCAGTCAAAAAGGACGCGTGACTCGAGAATGGAGTGGAAGCAGACAGGTGGAGCAGAGAGGCTAAACTGTCCTGTTCAGGACTTCAAGCGCAGGTCAGTTACATGACTGTTGTAATTTTGTCTTTATTTACTCAGTTAAACTTTAAACTGCTAGCAAATGTTAGCAGTAGCAGTCGATTACTGCAAAATTAACAAAAGGACATGATTACTATTGTAAAGAGTAGGAATTTATCAGACAAATATTTACATCGTTTTATAACAGGTTTAGAGGGAGCTAAGGCAGACAACAACACAACCCTTACGAAAATTAACCGTGGTTTTACTAAAAAATAAAACCAAAAACCATGGTTACTATAGTTAAACCAAGGTAACCACAAATTGGCTTTGCTACACTATATAGTTTCACCATGGTATTTGTAGTACAACTCTGGTTATACAAATGGTAATCAATCCACCAAAAACATGGTTACTATACTTTAACATAGGCCTAATAATACCATGGTTAATTTTCCTTTGGACAAAACATGACCCATGATAATGAAAAACATGTTCAGTTTTAAGATTTTTCCTCATTCAAGATGTAGCTATTATTATTGTACTAATTTTGACATTTAGGCAAGATAAAACAATAACACATGGTCCCAATAGCTACTTAAATTTTTCTAAAATAAATGTGTACTATGTACAAACAAATTACAAGGTGGAGATGTGTTGATGAAAAAGTGACAGGTACAAGAAAATTAGTGAAAAAGTAAAAATACACATTAGAGACAGAGAGATGTCAGAAAACATGAAGAGACTAAAAAGAAAATGGAAGTTCAAGAGATAACCTTTAATTATTTTGCGTGGTCCCAGCCTAGGGATTTAAACTTTTTAATGTGATGATGATGACCATACAAAAAATATTGTTTTCCGTGGGTTAAAATTTTTTTGTGGGTGTATGGGATGGCCTGGATGAGTGTGAGATTTCCCGGCCTGACATTTTGTCCCAGTCCGTCCCTGTTTCACGTGATACAACATTTATGGTAAAATAACAGGAATAGAATAGAATAGAATAGTGAGATGGAAACAGTACAGAGTAAACAATGAAACGAAAAATAAAATAAATTGTTTTAAAGAACAAACTGTGCTGTCATGTTTTACAACATTTACGGTAAAATAACAGGAATAGAATAGAATAGAATCGAATCGAATCGAGATATGGAAACAGTACAGAGTAAACAATGAAACAAACAAACAAAAAGATATGCATAGAAAATTATTCACGAATAAAATATTTTTCCAAAATTCATGATTCAGATTCAGAAGTGTGTAACTTAGTTTTCTCTGACTCAGTGATGATAACATGATCTGATTTGTAGTCAGTATGATCATCTTTTATTAGTGGTTTAAGTCAAGTGTATTAATTCAAAACATTTATTTATTTATTTAATAGTCGTTTGCTTTGTTAATCCAAATGGTTGATTTTTTAATTCAATTATTTATTTTTGATTCATAGTCGTTTGCGTTGTTATTCCAAGTGATTTAATGAATCCAACAGTGTCGTGAACTTCATTTCCCACAATGCCTAGCTTTATCCCGCGGATTGTCATATCCGGAAAACCGTACAGTTACAAAGTTCAGTGTTTCGTTTCAGAGAAATTTTGATAAACTAAGTTTAAATTAATGCACAAGAGTCCAAATGACGAGCAAGACGAGAGTCTCGTTCTTTCAGATCATCTGGAGAGTTTGTAATTTATTGATGTCAGTGTTTTTCTCGCTGGCAACTTACGTGCAGGTAAATGTTACTTTTAGGTCCATCTGTATGCACTGTATGAGCTATGATGATCAAATAAAATGCTCCTTTAAGTATATAAGATGTGGTCATTGATAATTAACAGATGAACAGCTGATTTGTTTGTTTATCTACAGATAAATGATCCGGATGCTGCTTTGTGGATGGTAAGACTTCACTTTCACCTTAAATGAGAAACATTCCTGCCGATCTGAAACGGATGAATAACGTGTGTATTATTTTGTGTTTATTACTCTAGGTTGGTTATGCTATTCCAGCTGGATTGTGCTTTTTGATTTGCTGTCAACCACAAATAACAGGTAGCCTAATAATAAAGTGAAAAAGGTTTTCATGAACGAAGCCGAGACGTGATACTGCCATCTAGTGAAATACATCTCACCTCTCATGATACACAGTTGGTCACTGGAATAAAATAATTGGATTTTAAATCAATTTTGTGCAAAAAAAAAAGTCTGATCAATTAATGAGTCAATAAAGAGAGATTAAAAAAACCATGTCTGAAATTATTTCTGGTTCATTTATCAGACTTGAAATGGAAAGTCGCATTGGTCCGTTCTTTACACTAAACTATGATTTCTGATGTGCATGCATCATTCACATATAAAATACTACATTTTAGACCTCATTAGGCATGATTAGGCATTCGAATGTCAAGTTACAAATCATTTTATCTGCATTTCAGAGTCATTACTATGGAGGAAAATGGCGGATCTGCATGTGCTTGTAGCCTCTACATTTGGAGTCATTCTGGGTTGGAAACTTTACAAGGAGGGAATTACAGACATTTTCCAGCAAGAGGAAGGAAGGTAACAACAATTCAAAGAAAATGTGAAATAACTGAACCAAAATTCAACTGCAAGAGAAGTTTTCTCCTGTAAAATCTTTCTCTTAGGGAATGTTGTGGACTCTTGCTGACAGTTTTCTGGCTGCTGTTGTGTCGACATTCAGGAAGGTAAAACCATCAGACTGTGTTTCAGGTTTAACATCTACAGATGGTGTTTAAAGCACATTTTCTTTCAGAGTCTTTTATAAAGCTGATATGTCTAGTTTCTCAGGCAGTTGTGCCTATGTATCAGTTTATATGAATGTGTGTTTGTGTCCTGTAGGAGTTCTGTAGGCTCTGCGAGGATCTGCACTGCTGTGGGAATCACTGTGTTTCCCTTCATCACATGGATCTATTATTACATGAACACAGAGCTGAGGAAACACTGGCCTGAACACTGTACAACTGCTCTCTGATCAGACAAAACACTCTAGAAACCATATCTGAACTCCATTAGCCACTCAGCTTTACTGAAGTTTACCTAATGTGTACCTAAATGGACTGATAAGAAGACAGAATCAGCAGTTGATGTTGAACACGTTTAATAGGTAAAACATTGTAGAATACAAAATTGTCAAACTCTAGTTCCAAAAATATGACATTAATGTTATTTGTCAATGTTCTCTGAAGTCCCTGAATTAAACAGTGTAAATTGTTTTGTGTGCCATATGCTTTAATCTACATGACCATGTCATAAGGAAGATGTAATCAGCCATCTGAAGGTTTGCATATACAGGCTCAGTGATTCTGATGGTTTAGGTGACCTGGAAATTGAAGTTGGTTTACAGCTAGCATTAGTTGTAAAAGCAAATCACTATTACATAAAAACAAGCACAATGACAGTTAAACATCCTGCATACATTTACAGCTATTTAAAAACCCAGGAAAATGTACATTTAAAATAACTACTGTTGCAATAACAAGTGTCAAATGGTTCTCAAGAGCCTTTCTTCTCTGATAGATTATGCTTGAGTTTCACTCCTACCAGTCTCCTGATTTTGATTATTCTGTTGAGGTTTCATTTCATATGATTCTGATGCATTCTGGTTCTGGTTTGATTCATTGGCTGGAGTTTCATCAGATCCTGCTGCATTCTGGGTTTAAAATAAGACATAATTTAACATCTAGTTTGAACAATATCTAAAGCAGTGTTTCTCAGTCCTGGTACCACAGACTCCTCATATGAAACAGTTTTAATACATGGAAGCCTTCACTGTTGATGCTCCAAGACGTGACTATTGATAAAGTATCCAAAACAATATACTTTTTTCTTTTTTTTTTTCCTTTTTCTCCAGGTGAAGAAGATCATCATCCAGGTTTTACAGCTCACTTAAGTTAACACTCTAATGAAACTGCTTCGGTGTAGAAGATGTGAAATGATTCACTCCTGAGGTTTGGCTGGTTATAGTTTCAGCAGTGAACTTCTGCTGGTAAATGCTGAAACCACCAATTTTGGGGCAAAAAGCATCTTCTCTGAGCCATTCATAATTAGCCATGTATTTAAAAATCAGTTTTTTAGTCTAATAAGGTGGACTAATTTCTTTCACTCTCTTCTTCTCTTTAGCCCTATTCGCACGGAATTAGTATTATCTGGGGACCATGTGTGATTTTGAAATTACCCCCCGACATCTGAATTTCGTGTGGTGCATTCGCACGGGATAAGCGAAGCCTGTGATTTTACTCGAATTTACTGACTTATTTCCCGGATACCCGGATGTCAAGGTTTTGAGAGTCCTGTTCTATGGTCCAATTAGATGGATTTAGAAAAAAAATAAACTAATATAGTTTCGTGCCCTTTGTCATTTACATTTCACCAGGTTAAAATAATATCTCAAGCTTT
>JAFVLL020042809.1:0-26413 GCA_021397915.2 Tor tambroides
GTATGGTCCTGTCAAGCAGACAAAAACATGAACATGATGAATAGGACATGTGGCTTTGCATGGTTAAACGAAGTATAGCTGTTATCACGTAGGGTTTACTCACTTTTGTTGCCAGCTTTTTTGACAATATTGGCCGTATGTTGAGTTATTTTCAGAGGACAGTAAATCTTCACTGCTATACAAGTTGCACACTGACTACTCTAAAATATATCCAAGTTTCATTTCTATAGTATTGTCCCTTGAGAAGATATACTAAAATGGTTGCCGAAATGTGAGGGGTGTACTCACTTTTGTGAGATACTGTGTATATATATAGTCCCACTTTATATTAAGTGGCCTTAACTACTGTGTACTTACATTTAAATTAATCATGTATATATATATATATATATATATGTATGTATATATGTATATATGATACAGTTTAAATATTCTCTAAATAACCCATCAGTACGGATGCAGAATTGTGCCAAAGTTTTCTCTTCATTTTAGTATTTATATTGTAATAGTTCTGTTAGGTTGTCAAATGCTGCATAGTTAACAGTGATATATTGGTTTTTAGACTTTAAAATAAAACCATTTCTCTGTTTTTCCACAGGTGGGTTGGCAGTAGGCAGTAACTGAAGATGAGGAGGCGCTGGTGGCGATCGGGCTGTCTGGGGTTGGTGATTGGCTTGTTTGTTATCATCACCCAAATCTTGGCTCAAAACACTGAGGGTGAGACTCACAGTTCTGTCCATCATTCATTCCCCGTCACTAACATGAGATGATTTTATTTACCACTTTTGCAAAATAAACCTTGCACCTTTTCTCCAGAACCATAACTTTCGATTTCATTCCTGGAGTTGGTGAAATGGAATGTTACAGCCCAGCGTTTACACTCTGAGCGAAGTCAGAGAGATAATTTTATCTCTATCTCTGTGTGGCAGCGTCCCGCAAATCGGTCTCTGCGTCTTCTCTGCACACCTTCATTACCGAAGCAGCCATATACAGCTCTCCAAACTGAGCGTCTGATGATGTATGAATTATACCGCCATGTCTGCCAAAGACAAACTGACAACCGTAATAAAAATCTCAAAACGTTGCTGGAAATGCCGCGAGGCTGAGTGGAAATAGAGGCAAATAAATTGTGGCTATTGTCAGACTGTTCAGATTAGTGGTTGAGGATAAAAGATTGGTGGGCGTCTATAGTTGACATTTTCAGATATCCTTGTCTGTTCATGCAGCGTTTATTGTTATGGATTTTTGTATGATTTGAAGAGCGCAGTGAGGATGTTATGTGGAGGGCTGGGTGGTAAAATTGTGTATAACGTGCGGCGGTTGAAATTCTGCCATACTCTTTATGCCACAGAATATCCATGATGCAATTTCTTACAGCAGTCTGAAAACTGTCGCAGACGGTTGCTTCCAGTGTAGACGGCTTCAATAATTATAATGGGAGTCGTTTAGGTTTGGCGTTGTCTTGTGCGTTTGGTGTAGGCTTAGTATAACTGAATGTCATTTGTGGTTGTCAAGCAATGTTGCATCTTGTTTCATTAATATACAGGTGTGCAACTGTGCAGGTGTTTGCTATTTATGGGCAGGAGAATACCATTTGAGATTCATCCTATTTAGAAACTCAAAACTTATTCCAAACCTGACAATCCAAGAATGCAATGAACCCAGTGAACTTGAATCCAGTGAACTTGAATGAAAAATCTAATTCAAGATGGCAAAAAGGAACAAAAAGAAATGGATTCAATCTGATGAAAAATCTAAAAACTGTTTTACTCTATTCATGTGAGCTATGTGTTTGTTGTGTTTCTTAAAGGAATAGTTAACCCAAAAATGTAAATTTGCTAAAAAAAAAAAATAAAATACCCTCTGGCCATCCAAGATGTAGATGAGTTTGCTTCTTCATCAGAACAGATTTGGAGAAATTTAGCATTGCATTCCTTGGTTACCAATGGATCCTCTGCAGTGAATGGGTGCCATCAGAGTGAGATTTCAAACAGCTGATGAAAACCTCACAATAATCCACACAGTCCATCAATTAATGTCTTGTGAAGTGAAAAGCTGCATGTTTGTAAGAAACAAATACATCAAGATGTTTTTAACTTCAAATCATTGCTTCAGGGTAAAATATGAGTCATGAGATTCATAATATTGCTTTTTCCAGTGGAAAAAGTTTTCTCACCTAAATCAGGAGAGAAATATGCACAGATCAAGCACTGTTTAAAATCGAAAACAGTTCTAAACAAATATGTGGCTGAATTTTGATGTGAGAGAACAACAGAGGAAAGACTTTTTCACTGGAGGAAGTGCTATTACAGATTATGGACTCAAATTTTGGCCAGAAGCGATGGTTAAAATGCACAAAAGGTGCAGTAAGTGATTTGTGAGAAACAATGTAGAAAATTTAAATCAATACCCAAACAAATAATTTTGTGATGTTGGGGAAGAGAGCGAGAGAGTAAGCGGGAGATTTGTAGAAAGAGAGATTGCGGAGACATTACCAAGGAGGAAACAGTCAGAGGAAAAAGAAGAGTTATGGTCAGGCAAAAGCGAGGACCCGTGTTAATATTGGAAAAGCTTTCTAGCACTGGAGAGACCTAGAGAGCGGGAAGGCCAGTAAATAGGTCTTTTTTTTCCTGCTCAGTAAATGAATAACATTGGTCTTTGTCAATAGCTTACTGCAGCCTTAATGATGGAGCCGTTTCTTACAAACCCATAGCTTTTCACTTCATAAGACATTAATTAATGGACTGGAGTCAAGTTGTGGATCATTGTGATGTTTTATTAGCTGTTTGGACTCTCATTCTGACGGCACCCATTCACTGCAGAGGATCCACTGGTGAGCAAGTGATGGAATGCTAAATTTCTCCAAATTGGTTCCGATAAAAAAGCAAACTCATTAACATCTTGAATGGCCTGAGGCTGAGTAAATTTTCAGCAAATTTTCTCTTTTGGTTTTCTTATTCTTTTAAAGCCCTTACACATGATTTGTAACTGGGCTTCACTGCGAACATCGTGCGCCATTTTCACCTCCTCCAAAATTCTGGAGTTCCACAAAAGGGCAGTTTTTCTGGGAAGCAACAAAGTGGGAAGTGTGCACAAAAAAGACCTGCCAATGGCTTTGATGCATCAAAGAAAGGAAAAAAGAAGCTGTCATCTTTTTACTTCCTCATTTATTATTATTATTATTATTTTATTAAAGCTACTGTATGCAACATACTGATGTTGAAAATTACATGTTACAGACAATGCGAGCCTAACAAAGGTCAGATGACGGCAAACAAAAGATGTGAAAGTATTAAAATAAAACAAATAAGATAAATATAGATGAATAAAAGGAAATTATGAGGCATTCTGAGATCTCTTCATAAAGTTTGACAGCTTTTAGACTTTTTTGCTCCTTTGAGCTCTAAAAACAGCATTAGTGAAGCAAAATCATGTGTGACAGCCACATACTTATGGCCAAATTTGGAATAGTCATTGTAAAGAATGACAGGTCAGCAGCAAACAGGGTCAAAAGCTGAAATAGTTTAGAAATAGCTTGACTGGCGAACAGCCAGTTTCAGAGGTAACTCTGTAGCTGTCATAAATTCATAGTGTCATACAGTGGGAAAAATTTAATGCAAGTTATGTGAAAAGGCCTTTAGAGCATTAGTTCATTAGCTTAGCAACCTGCTAACATCTGACTATTGCAACTGTGAGTGTTAGAGCTGGCATTTGTGTTATACACTTTAATAGAATTGTTGACTGTTCACAGTGTTTCAAATCAGTCAGTTAGGTGCCATTTTGTTTAGTAGGCTGCCTTAGAAGAAACAGGTTTTAACTTCACATGGGGAAGATACTGACGTAAATGCATCTTTCAGCAGTGTGTCAGTAACTGTCGAAGCAGTAGAGCTTTACCAGTACCAAGCTATTTTTTGCAACAAGTAGCAGTGTTGCACAACACATTACATAACTGTTTTGCACACACAGCGTTTAAGATGACGAAAATGTATCAAACATTTTTTGGAAATATGATTCGTTTTAGGGAGTTTGTTCATTTAAATGATCCATTTTATTGAACTGGTTCAATGATTCACCAATTCTTTTAAAGGGGTGGTTGACGGCTTTTTTTCTAGGCTTGACTGTGTTTATGGGGTGCAGTCAAACATATGTTCATGCTTAGTTTTTTGAAAAACGCATTATTTTTCACATAATTTACCTCTATTCCACACCTCTCTGTCCCTTCTCTGATAAACGCCCAGATTATTTCCTGGTTTTATGAAGCCCCTCCCTCAGAAATACGTAATGGGCTCTGATTGGTTAGCTGGTCCAGTGTGTTGTGATTGGCTAAACCGCCTCTACTGCGCGTCTGAACGTCCCACCCCTCAGCTCAGCGGCATGTGCTCCGGTTGTATTGTAAACAATGGCGTCATCTATATTGCTTATCAGTTTGAGCCCGAATGAGACGCAGAGGATATTAGTGAAGAGGATCGCGCAGAACCTGTGGAAGCACAGCTTTTAATGGTATGTTTTTTTTTGGTTCATACTTTTAGATACGCTGTTATTTGTAAGTGCTACTGCTTCTGATAGCTTTTAATATACGGATTTATCCTGATTTAAGCTTTAATACAGCACAGCAACCGCACGCGCGTCCATGTATAACGCTTCTCATAGCTATGTGAAAATAAGTGTATAATTGGAACAGTTTGTTGGAGCTGATCTGACGATCTGAATGAGAGAGAGAGAGAGAGAGAGGGAGAGAGAGAGAGAGAGATGCAGTATTAAGAACCGCTGCTTTAATGATTTTGAAACTTGTGAATCCATTAGAATCGATAGAAGACAGAATCGCGATTCATATATGAATAGATTTTTACGTGCACCCCTAGTTTTCTCTTCCTCTTCTCTAAAGCAGCGTAGCATGGCCTCACCCCTTTGCTGCATGTTCCCGGGGGCGGGGTTTATCTGGGTCCGTGACGTATCTGACCCGGGAAGTAACTCGTTGTAGTCCCTTACCTGTCGTTTTTGTAGGCATTAAACTGCCAGAAACTTTCAGCTTCGTAACTTTGCAGATATTGTTTATGCTCAAACAGCAACATTACACACTAACTAACGTTAAAAAAGTGAAATCGCAATCAACCACCCCTTTAAATCATCATAGAACCTCACATGTAACAATTTATGTCTAATTTTTTGTAGCAAAATGAAAAAATATGTTTAGCACAATGTTTTACTTTATTAAATTCTACATTATTAAACTTTATGTAGGTACAGAGGACAGTAACAAAGTATTTTTACTTCTTTACTGTACTTAACTACATTTATAACTGTACACGTACCTGTACTTCAACTTCACTACATTCTCAAGCATATTATTGCACTTTTTACTCTACTGCATTTCATAAAAACATATACTTAAGTACATTAAAAATCAAGTACTTTTGTGCTTTTATTCAAGTAAAAACAAGTACTTAAATTTTTACTGGAGTAGTATTTTAATAAGGTATCTGTGCTTTTACTTAACTTTATTTCTGTATTTTGTCCACCACTCTTATTTATTTATTTAATTTTACATAGCTGTTTTTTTTGTTTGTAGTTTATAGTGTAGCTCATTTTTCACAAGGTAACTTTGACTTGATATAATGAGTAGCTTTTGTTTTTGCAAGCTATGGCTTCAAAGTAGATACTTCTTAAAAGGTAGGTGACTTCATAGTGATTGATAGTGCACTAGAGATTGGAACGGATCCACTTTCTTTGGCTCCTGTCCATGTCGGCTGTCTTTCTGTGTGCCTATATTTCTTTCTTGCTGTTTGCCTGTACTTTGAACACGTCTCAGAGTATGTATGTACCATTTAAAAGTGGATAGAGAAATCTGGGTCTCCATCTCAAAAGACGAGCTGGATATCAACTCCACCTATTTCATTCTGTCACTGTAATTAAACTCCGCTGGATATCTGCTGCTAGGTGAGCCATTAAAGTCAGCCTGCAGGTGCACTTTGAGAGTGGAGTCAGTCTTCTCTGTCTAATTGAGAGGGAGGAGGAAACACTTCCCAAGTCTTATGCCATCAGAATGAAACGGCGGGCTGTTATTTAAAAAATACACTGAACGTAATTACACTGAGCTGCTCCTGGAAAGGATCTATTCAATGCTAGTGAGCAGCCCACTGTATATGGCCTACAAACACTGTATCTACACCTGATGCGTATGGTACGTTGCAATGTGACTACGGATAAGTCCAATACTTTAGTACTGCATGGCTATTCTACTCAGTTTATTTTTCCCAACTGTCAGAAAAAAATCTGTAAATTTTATTTGCTGTTTATTTAGATTCCGACAGCTATATCAAAGCCAGTTTGAATAATTGTGGCCAACTTAAAAAAAAAAAAGAAAAAAGAAAAATCATTTACTTTAACCATTTGCATTCACAGCCTAAAATGATCCATACTAAGTTTTTATGCCAGTGTATATCTCATGATTTGTTGTTGAAATTCATGTGCTTTTAAGTGAATGAACTAAGAGACAAAACTGCTCATAGAAGATATCACAAAAAGTTGTTGAAATAGTTAGGGTTGGAAGTTTTATTAGAATGTTTTTTTTATTATTATTTTTTATTTTCATTTTTATTTTTTATTTTTATTTTTTATTAGAACAAACAACTTAAAAAGGATAAAAATATACATATTAAAAACACATATATTTATTTATATCAGTATCATTTTAGTTTATTTTTTATTCTTTAATTTTACATTATTCAAAAGTTTTGAGGTTGGTAAGCTATTTTAATGTTTGGGAAAGAAGTCTGCATCAGGGCTGCATTTATTTGAATAAAAATACAGTAAAAACAGTAAAATTGTGAAATATTATTACTATTTAAAATAACAGTTTAAAATAACTGTTCTCTTTTAATATATTTTAAAATGTAATTTATTGCTGTGATGGCCAAGCTGAATTTTCAGCATCATTACTCCAGACTTCAGTGTCACATGATCCTTCAGAAATCATTCTGATATGATTTTGTGCTTAAGAAAGATTTCTTATTCAGATTAAAAATGATTGTGCTGCCTAATATTTTTGCAAAAAGTGTGATACATTTTTGTATATACAGTGCCTTGCAGAAGTATTCAAACCCCTTCATTTTTTTCACATTTTGTTATGTTGCAGCTTTATGTTAAACTGCATTAAATTACTTTTTTTTCCACATCAATCTACACTCCATACACCATAATGGCAAAGCAAAAACAGAACTGTCACAACTTTATAAATTTATAAAAAATAAAAAATCTGAAATAAGTACGTTGCATAAGTATTCAAACCCTTAACTCAGTACTTAGTTGAAGCACCTTTATAGTCTCAAGTCTTTTTTTGTTTGATCCGACAAGCTTTGCTCATCAGCATTTGACAATTATCTGCCATTCTTCACCTCACCTGTTCACCTCTCAAGCTCTGTCGGGTTGGATGGGGGCAGATGCATATTTTCAGGTTTCTCCAGAAATATTTGATTGGGTTCAAGGCCAGGCTGTGTCTGGGCCATTCAAGGACATTCACAGAGTTGTCTATAAGCCACTCTTGCTGTGTGTTTAGAGTCATTGTCCTGTTGGAAGGTGAGACTTCTGCCCAGTCTGAGGATCTGAATGTTCTGGACTGGGTTTTCATTAAGGCTATATCTACTGTATATTTTGGTGCATTGAACTTGTCTTCTACTCTGATGTGTCCCTCAGTCCCTGCCTTTGAAGAACAGCCCCACAGCATGAGGCTCCTACCAGCACACTTTACTTTTGGGATGGTACTCTGCAGGTGATGGGCAGAGCTGGTATCCTTCAAACATGATGCTTAGAATTGAGGTTCATCAGACCAGAGAATCTTGTTCCTCAGAGTCTGAGGGTCCTTTAGGTGCTTTTTTGATAATTCCAAATGTTTTTGTGTGTCTTCACTGAGGAAAAGATTGAGTCTGGCCACACTGACATAAAGCCCAGATTGGTGGAGTGTTGCAGTGATGTTTGTCCTTCTGTAGGTTTCTCCCATCTGCATATATGATCATGGAGCTCAACTACAGTGACCATCAGCTTCTTGGTCACCAGTATAGACATGGACCTTCTCCATCAGTTGCTCAATTTGGCCAGGAGGCCAGCTCTAGGAAGAGTCCTAGTTGTTTCAAACATCTTCCATTATGGATAATGAAGGCTACATGCTTCTGTGAACCTTCAGTGCAGCAGAATTTTTTCTGAACTCTTCCCCAGATGTGTGGCTTGATGCAAACCTGTTTCTGAGCTCTACAGGCAGTTCTTTTGACCTCAGGGCTTGGTTTTTGCTCTGATATGCATTTTCAGCTGTTATACCTTTTATTAAGATGTGTGTGCCATTCCAAATCATACCCATTCAATTGAATTTGACACAGGTTAACCTCACTCAAAGTGTAGGAACATCTACAAGCAATATGAATGCTCCTGAGCTAAATTTCAACTGTCCCAGATAAGGGTTTGAATACTTATGCAATGGAATCATTTTAAGTTTTTTATGTTTAATAAATTTGATAAAATGTTAAAAACCTGTTGTTTGCTTTGTCATTATGGTGTGTGGAGTGTAGATTGTTGTGGAAAAAAAAAGTAATTTAAAGCGGTTTAACATCAGGCTGCAACATAACAAAACGTGAAAAAAATGAAGGGGTTTGAATACTTCTGCAAGGCACTGTATATTCTGCTATTTTAGACTTTTTATTCATCAAAGAAGCCAGAACAAAACATTTATCACAGTTTTGACACACACACACACACACACACACACACACACACACACACACACACACACACACACACCTCTGGTTTGCTATCCTTGTGGAGACTCTCCATATGCGTAATGGTTTTTCTACTGTACAGACTATATTTTCTATTGCCCTACACCAACCCTACACCTAAACCTACCACTTACAGGAAACTTTCTGCATTTTTAGATTTTCAAAAAACTTCATTCTGTGTGAATTATAAGCTTGTTTACCCGTGGGTCCTCAATTTAGGTCCCCACCGTGACACAAGTCCCCATGAGTCTGTGTGTATTCAGGTTTAAGTCCCCACCAGAATAGAAAAACAGGTACACACACACACACACACACACACACACACACACACACATGCATACATATACTGTAATTTCATTGATCCCAAACTTTTTAATAGTCGTATGTATGCAGTGCTTTCTTTGAATTTGTCCAATATGAGTTATCTTAGAAGACAGTGTGATGGAGGCAGACAGCACGGTTTTGAAAAAGAATGACAAGTGTCAGTTTATATGACAGATTTTGCTATTCATTCAAGCTCAACAGAAAGAAATTCATGGATTCTTAGTCTGTTTGATATCTTCAGTGACTAGAGCTTTCTAATGTTGTGTGCCACTACAAAACAAATGCAAACTGAATTCAGGCAAGTCAGTCCTTTGCTTCGCCAAACACCCTAAATTCTTTCTATAGTGCTGAAATACATGTTATAACTCAACAGAAACATGCAGTACATACAGATGTGTAGTATAAAAATTGAGGACAATCCTAATTATAACATGCTTGTGCTGTAAAATGATCAGAGTAATGATCTTCTCGTGGTGTTCGAGGTGAAATTACAGTAGTTTGGTCACGTTCAGTTGCTCACTAACAAAACCCCACATGTCCTCTCATCACAATGGTGACCAGAGAGCGCTTTCAAGGTCCAATCTCCCATCATCTGTGCAGAGAGTGTATCAAATCAGTTTTTCCCTCCTTATGTTTGTCTCTTGCTGTGCCCAGCTCTTCCTCTCTTTTATACTTGGTGTTATATTGGTTTGGTTTTATTATTATAGTCGCTCTTATCTGTTTATCACCTACGTCTCCACTTTTGTCATTCTGCTGTACCTGTCTGTCTTTGATGCTGTCTCGATGCACACTGGGAGTTGGTGTTGTGTCGAGCTTTGTGATCTGCGGCTCTCTTCATTTTTACTTTGTCTGTTGATCTATTTATTTTTATTTCTCTCTCTACCTTCAGAAATATTGTTGGAATTTGATTTTGACTCCTAGCTGGAGAGTTTTATGACCAAAATCTTATATCACAGTACAGTGTGAGTCATTTTTTATCACAATATGTTTATTTTTACTAGAAATTCAACAAACCAGTGGTATTTTATGATATATGAAGTATCATTGATATACTCTTATAGTTTTTAATATTTTGAAATTTTATTTTCATATTTTCCATATTTTGTATTCCATTTTCCATGTTTTAGTAATTTTGTTTTGTGTTTTTGTCTATTTATGTTCTGTATAGTTTTAGTTATTTTAGAACTTTAAGAAAACATGAAATTTTGCCTAGCTAAACAATAGCTGAAATAAAATAAGTTTTTTAATATTTTATTTGATGTCAGTTAAGATTTATTTTAGTAACATTTTGATATTTTTTATTTTAATTTTAGTTAACAATAATAACCCTGTAACAAAGGTTTGTATATTAAATAACCATAAAGTAATAACTATATTTGGATAGTCCAGTGAATTGCAAATTAATTTATATAAATACATTTTTTTCAACTTTATTTTCAAAATCTGAAGGATGCAACAAAATATAATGTTATTCATAACAAATAGCATCAGTTGAATTGTATAGTGATAGTTCACCCAAAAATCATCATTTACTCACCCTCAAGTTGATCTTATGTTGAGTGCATATATTTAATATGCAAGATATTTTGAAGAATGTTGGTAACCAAACAGTTGACGGTAGCCATTTACTTCCATAGTGCAAAAATGCTATGAAAGCCAATACCGTCAACCATTTGGTTACCAACATTCTTCAAAATATCTTTGTTTGCTCTCAATGTAAGATAGAAGCTCATACAGGTTTGGAACAACTTGAGGGTGAGGAAATGATGACAGAATTTTCATTTTTGGGTGTACTATCCCTTTAATCTAGTAAGCTGTTTCTCAAGAAACATACATTTTGTGTTGTGTTAATCTGTGTTTCAGGTGGAAAGATTTTCTTAAAGTCACTTCAAGGAATAGTTTTGGGAAGGAATCATGACATTGCATGACATTTCTTTTTTCTCCCATGCAGCTCAGGGCTGGCCTTTTCATCTTCTAAGTCATTGAGAAGCAGTGATCTGTTAGATGTATACCGATCGCGGCAGGAATATCCTCTTGATCTGATTATGGGAAGTGTTGGCCGACTGTAGAATAGTTTGCAGTCTGTGCACATCTAGGGTGATGTTTCGCTCAACGGGTGTTAGAGGAGCTTCAGGTCGTGCCGGCCTCTTATGCCAATGGATGTTCTGAAAGCAAAAGCACTTGATAACTGTTTCAGTGAAATGTTCCAATTTCCTGAGTCGGTGATAAAAGGCTTCAGCTATAAAGATTTCAGAGATGGGCTCTCAGCAGATTAGGTAGGAAGGCGTATTAGAGGACACTGGGATTCCCTGGAAAAATGTCCTAAGGAAAAGGAAGTTGGACACTTTCCACAGGATATATGTCTTGTGACTATTGCACTATGGGTGCTTTTGGCCATGTGAGAAAATAAACTCATGTAAAGCTAAACCTTTTCACACTAGCACGAGTTTGCTTAACTTGACTTATCTAACTTTTCTGTATTTTCTATAATGTTATGAACTTTAAACACAAGCAATTAAAATATTTTCAACTTATATAAATTAATAATTGTAATAATGTAAATAATAAATTATAAAAAATTAAATAATGTCAAAATAAAAATAAAATTGAAAATTAATAAAAAGTTTATTAAATTAAAATTGTAGATATATATTACTAATGATGGAATTATAAAAAGTTTCCAAGAAAGTTTTAATGTGGCCATGCAACAAAAATAGAAAAAAGATAAAATCTGTTTTGTTTTTTAATTAAAATCAATAGCTGAGGCATAAAAATGGGCTTGTTTAAAGAAATGGCAATATTTGCTACAGACAGAGACAAGCTCCTTTAGTTTCACTGTTATTTTGTTTGAGTGAAAAAGGCTTTGTGCTTTTGTTGAGAGATCTTACTTGAACATATGTTGGTCTCGGTTTGCTGTACATTTCTTCTGTAGAGCAGCCAAATTGGATGTTTAGTGCACAAGAGAAAAAGAGTGGAGAGGAAAGAGGCTTTTAAGAATCAATACGTCTCACTTTTTTTTCTTCGCTCTCTCTCTGTCTGCTGTTTTCTCCCTCTGTCCTATTGGATGTATTTTCTTTGTGGATTGACTTTTGAGAGCATGTTCTCCAGTATGTGGCTGCTGTAAGTTTTTTTTTTTTTTTTTTTTGTCTACAGAATGTCCCTTAAATATCACAAATTTGTAATAAGCAAGAGGTCATTACTCATCATGATGGCTCATCCTGAAGTCTGATCTAGGTGTTTCTTTTTTTTTTTATCAAATCGTTGTGTTGGAAACATGTTGATCCTCTTTCTGTGTGGCCTGAGTTGACATCACATTTTATACACATGCCTGCCATTAACCAATTGCAGGCCATGTGAATTATTTTTTTCTGAAAGTCCTTCTTAATAAATAATTTTAAAATAAAGGTAATACCAGAAGATAAAACATTTAGTTTAGTTAAATTTAGTTTTGTTTATTGGAACAAAGTTACCCTGAACAACTGAAGATGAAAGGAGTTTTAAAACAGATCATGTGAATTCAAAATTTGTTTTGTTTTGTTCAAGGGAGTTTCAAAACTTTTTTTTGAAATAGTTATAATCAGTGTTGGGGGTAACACATTACAATTAATGCAAGTTACGTAATCAGATTAAGAAACTAGTAAAGTAACGCATTACTTTTTAATTTACAAGAAAATTTCTGAGTTACTTTTTTCAAATAAGTAACGCCAGTTATCTTTTTTCCCCGTTTATTGATTGACAGCTCTCCTGTTCCCATGTTAAGAGAAATCGGCAGTAAGATGTTACTGTAGTTCTAGAATAAATGTGAACATGCATTAATTCATCTCACTCGCAAAATCAAAAAAACAAACAAAAAACAGATTCAGTATTTCTCAAAATGAATAAAAACAGTGAAATGCAACTCAGAATATGACACAAACCTGCAATAATGAAATGTTAAATATCCTTTATGTATTTAATCCCATTTTATTAACCAGTGTCTTTGCTGCTGGCCTTCGATGATCCAATTCAACAATACTAATAAGCAAAACTTGCTCTAGATAAACATTTGTGCTTCTTTTATTTATTTCTAAAGTGTGTTGAACTTTCTTCTTCTGCATTCTATTGTACAGACGTGAATTTACTTTCCCTTCAGTCTGACGTTTATTCATTTCACTTTTGGTGGGGAAGGGCTTTTACATTTGCCAAAAAATAGAACTTTTTATATTTAAAACAAACAAGCAAGCCCTGCCCAGATTTAAAAAGTAACGCAAAAGTAACGTAACGCATTACTTTCAATAAACAGTAACTAAGTAATGTAATTAGTTACTTTGTTAGGGAGTAACGCAATATTGTAATGCATTACTTACTTTTAAAAGTAACTTTCCCCAACACTGGTTATAATGTATTTAACTGTGTGTGGTGCTGCCAGTGACAAGTGTCACCTGTACTCTATAAAACAATACAAATATAAATACAATGAAGGACAATTGAAATACAAGGTTAGACATCAGGCAATCAGTGGCAGGAAAAATACATATATAGATTTTTTTTACTCATTGTTTACAGTTGTTGTAATGAAATTATTAGTCATCTGTCTGTGATTTTGAAAGAGTCTAATCAAGGCTTCACATTGTCTCTATAAACTGTTCTTTGTGTTCAAAAGCACGATTAATTAGTTAGTCTCTGTGAAAAGTGCAGACAGATACAGAAGATTCTGTTCCTCCTTCCGCAGTGGATCCTGATGTCTGTCGACTCGAGACGTTTGTGATTTTGGTAGTTTAATGAACGTTAGGTTGCTTCAGGACAGACACGCTTTGATTAGAGTGCTGGATTTTCTGCTCAAAGGATGCTCACAGAAATATTCAAATCAGCATTTGAATGAAACTTTTATTAGAGTTCACCTTTAAATCATTCCTGAGCCTCAGTCAACCTTTAAAATCCACATGACTTTGACAGATTTGGTGACTCTGTTTTTATTTTACATGAACAGTCCCTTTAAAGGCATAGGTCGCCTAAAAATAAAAATGCTGTCATCATTTACTCCTCCTCATGTTGTTCCAAACCTGTATGACTTACTTGCTGTTGTTGAACACTTTGTGTTCAACTTTGTGTTTACTTTGTGTTCAATCTTTGTGTTTTGAACACAAAGAAGATATTTTAAAGAATGTTGGTAACCAAACAGTTGACGGTAGCCATTGACTTCTATAGTATTTTTTTCCCACACTATGGAAGTCAATGGCTACCATCAACTGCTTGGTTACCAACATTCTTCAAAATATCTTTTGTGTTCAAAAGCCGAAAGAAACTCATACAGGCTGGGAACATCATGAGGGTGAGCAAATAATGACAGAATTTTCATTTTTGGGTCAACTATCCCTTTAAGACTATGGCAGAAATGTTCACTCCTTTCACATTAGTCACAACCATACTGTGTAAGTTAAAGACAGTATTGCAACGCCAACTGCCACAAGTACTACTTTAATTCTCCCACATGCTAGTGGTCTTCTGCAAACATAAAGTGAACTGTTCATATTTTTGTGAGCTGCAGACTCTGCTCTGGATTGGCCCTGTCCAAAAGTCTCCTTCATCTAGCAGAAGAGTTGTTGGCTGAGTATTTAAGCACCACATGAGAGCTCTAGATATTGACACAGAGCATCAGAAAGATGCCACAGATGACCGAACCAGATGGAGATGTTTTCTGAGACAACAGGGGAGGAGAAACTCATCAGCCACCAAAAAACACTGACAGAAATCATTGGTTCTGGACAGTGCAGGAGTTTGATTCATTGTTTGGCTGTGGACAAAATTGTGTTTTAAGTATCAACTTTACCTTTATCTTTGTGACAATTCTCCTAAAATTCTTTGAAGAGTGAAACTGCAAATTTTAAGTGTGTATAATCATATCAGCGTTTAGAAATACATTACATCTAAAAGTTTGGGGTTACTAAGATTTTAGTAACACTTTTAGTCAGTAAGGATGCATTAGACTGACAGTTATTACTTTTAAATTGTGTTTAAATAAAAATATTTAAGTTAATGTTTGATTTTTTTTTCATTGTTCAACTGTGATAAATTAATAAATGTTACTTAATCACCAAATCATCATATTATAATAATTTCTGAAGGATCATGTGACACTGAAGGTTGGAGTAATGATGCTGAAAATTAAGCATTGCATCACAGGAATAAATTACATTTTAAAGTATATTCAAATAGAAAACAGTTCTTTTTAATTGTAATAATATTTCACAATATTACTGTTTTTTCTGTATTTTTGATCAAATAAATGCAGCCTTGGGGAGCATAAGAGACTTTTATCAAAACCGTTTAAAAATCTTACCAACCAAAAACTTTAGAATGGTAATGTACACTAACATGATCACAAAACCTATAGACGTGGACTTAAAGCCACACAATTTTGATTTCCTGGGATTTTATTTGAGATTTTTTTACTAATAGGAAGCCTGTAAGATGTCTTCTCGCAAGCCTGTTAGAGAAAGATTAACCAAAAAACTGAAAAACCAAAAGATTGGCTGTGAAAAAGGCACTGTCACTCTCACACACACACACACAAGACAGAAAACGCTAGATAGACAACAAAAAGAAAAAACATTCAAAAGCACAACAATGCTGTTTTTGCCAGTTTTGTACAGGAAACACTATAGTCAAGAAGTGTCACACTGACTCTGTGGTTTAAATACAGCCAGTGAGATTTATTAGCGTTGGTGCTCTCTAAAGCTGTTTATTATTAGGCAGCAAAGCTGAATTTCACATTTCTTGTAGCCGCTTGTTTTATTCGTAGGAAATATTTCGCCCACTCAGACACAACCAAGGAACAGAAATCCCAGACCCACTGTGTTAAGCAGCCAAGAGTTTATCAGGATCAAAGTGAGAGTTCTTGACTGGGTAAGACAGTCACACAATCTAAATCCAACTGAGCTGCTTTTCACATTCACAAAGCACTAAAGCCCCTGTGAAACAGCAGGACTGTGGCAAAGCAGAAAAAATAGCCAGTATACTGTACATTTAATTTCTTGATCTGTCACATACTTCAGAGAAACATGCACATTAGGCATAATGTGCTAAAAACATCTCAATTTAGAAGCACATTCAACCTGAGTAATTCTCACAAAACATGAAATGTTGATTAAGGAACCCAGTGTTTAATGAAGCTTATATTAAGGCCATTTTATTTTATTTTATTTTATTTTATTTTATTTTATTTTATTTTATTTTATTTTATTTTTATTTTTTTTATTCCCAGTACTTATTACAATAATGCAAATAATGCATCTTATACTGTTATGCTGTTTTGTGGAAAAAATATTATTTCAAATACCATTTAAATTGTGAAGTGGCCTATTGATACGTAAGAATATATAAGTACACTGCTTTATGCTACTACCACTACTACTACTACTACTAATATAAAACATCTGGATACATTAGAGAAATGAGAATTAAAACTATAAAATAATGTCACAAAAAAGGTATTATTTTTACAGAGAACATTTTGCGGAAATTATTTGCAATATAAATGTATTTATTCATTGTCCTTTATTTTTTACACTACTATATTGTTTATATTGTTGTTATATTTTTCATTTCTATCAGATGTGTGTTGTTTTTGCTGTTTAGCAGTGTCTGCATACTGTTATTATGGCCACAGGGCTAAGCTCTCGGCTGTAGATTTCTCCTGCTTTATTGTGGCACTTTTCTAATCGCCTAGAGAAATGTTTGAGGGCATGCTGGGAATCAGCACGATTGTCTGGTCAATGAACGAATGGGAGGGTTGAAATCTTCTGCTCTGCTGTTTTTAAGCCCTCGTCTTTGTGTGTAAATGAAGATTGAGAGATAAATCCGCTCTCTGACTCCCTTGCTCTCTACAATGGTTATCAGGTGAGAGATAGTGTTGTCTCTAAAAATCTCATGTGCCTACAGGTCTTGTCACTGGCTTCAGTCAGTCAGTACCCAGCAAAACTGCACAAACTTAAATTTTTAGAAAAAAAAGTGCACTCCAGGTTGTAATGCAGCCATGACTCAAAGCATTATTTTTCTATTAATTCAATGGCCTGGAGTCAGTTATTCAGCTTATACTACTGTACAGTTACCACACCTCAAGACATTGTTCAAATGATGTATTTCAAGACATTTGTCAGGATTTTGTCCTTAAAACGCTCTTGTGTGTAGGGCTAATTTCTTACGCATCTTATCCAAACCCTCCATTGCTAATTCTAAAATGTCATTGTAGAGCTGTATGTTTTGAGCCATTGATAATGCAGTTATTAATGCAGTTATTAGAGAGATTAATTGTAGCTTTATGTGAATTATCTGTGTGTCTCTCAATGATGTTCGGCAGCAGGGTTTCTACTAATAGCAAAACTGTAAATTTTACTGCTTCAAGAACAGCAGTGTTACCACCTCCATACTGAGAAATGTCATGTAGCTTTTCAGCTGCAAAACTATTATACTGATAATGTCACGGAGAAGTGCTGACAAGTCTCTGTGCACATGTATGTTTCTGTGTGTGTCTTTACTGTTTGTATAGAGAGAAAAGGGTGCTTTCTGTAAATAATAAAACATCATTTTGTTAGAAAAACATGGAAATAGTATCACATTTTTATCCTAATGTTTATGTTTATTGGCTTGGTCAGTGTCTTTGTGGGTTTTGATTCTTTTGCTGTTGTGGACTATAAGAACCTTTGAAATAACTGAAAGTGATATGGACATATAATGCGATCAAGACCTGCCTGGAACTACTTTAGTTGTGCGTTTCCCTGAAAATAATGGCACACCTTAGAACGTTCATCAACCAATCAGTGAAAACCTATTTTAACACAAATAAAATCCGTTATTTGTCATTTATTTATAACACATTAGAATTTGAAATATATTTAAAATGAAAATTATTTTGCATTGCACACTAAACAGAGCTATTAAAGCTGTGAAATCATGTGACTAAGTCTTTGTTGGTGTTAAGTAGTAAGTCATGGGGACACAAATTACACTGTGTCCTGAGAATGACCCACCTTTGCCTCTCTCAGATGCTGTTCATCCCACTGTCATCTCTGTCAATAGACTTTTCTCTTTGCAGCTGATTTCCGTGGATGAGTTTGAATCATCCGACTGTGATCCAGAGCAGTGAGAGTGCATTCTGTTGTTTCTGGCTTCATGATTGATCATGCTCTTTCTAGCCATGTTAACTCCAGACCTCAACCTATAGCTTTTGCTTTTAGCTTTTCAGGATTTGCTCTGGCCTCTCAGATAAGTGGATCAAGCCGTAAGCTGCTTTGCTGTGTGTGTGTGCTGTTTACACACTCAGCAGTTTGTCCAAATTCTGCAACCAAAATCATGTGACATCAGTTAAAAGAATGAAATGTGCACACAGTGGGAATTGAATGCTGCAAGGTGGTCTTTGTGTGTATGTAGAGGTAAAATGTTCTGTGAGTTTGTTGCGGAATCATCGTCTAGCACATACAGTAGTAGCCTAGTTTGCTTTAATTGTCATTTTCTGTTTCTGTTTTATTCTGTTTCACACAGCAAACATGGGCAAAGCACACACAGGAGACATGTAACAATATGCATGAGTATATGTATTGTAAATGAGCCGTTTTCAGCTGGTTTTGCTTCAGGACCCAGATTTTAAATTGGATTTCACACCACAATTACATTGAAATTTAAACAAAAAAGTCCTTCAAATCAAACACTGAAACCTTACATATGAAATAATATATTTTTTAATGGAACAGTTCATTGAATTTGAGACAAAATATTTTAAAATAAAAAACAAGAAGTTTTTGTTGCGCATTATATTTGATACATCAGGCTTCTATGGCTCATAGAGTATGATATAGTGAGAATATGGAGCTCATACTCGAGAAGGAAAAACACCTCAATTTTATTCTGTAGCCCAAACTTAGCAAAAATATGCAATTTGGTGCAGTTGCTGATATTTATGTAGCGAAAACTACGATTCTGATTTGTAATGTATATCAATGTGATCTTTGTAACAGAAGAGTACTTGCATATAATTTGTCTTAGTAAAATTATATTTAAATACTTATTTTAATGATCAAAGCTTTATTGTAGGTGCCAAACATATAATGAAATGCAATATAATGATGATTGACAGATGTAGAAACAACATTCCTCAAAAGCCTGATGTGTCATATTGGCTACTTTCATTATAATGTGATTTTTCTAAAAAAACAACAACAACAAAAACAGTGTATGGATAATCAAGTAAACCCAAGTTGTTCATCTTGAAATATTACCAACAATATAAAAGTTATTATTTTTACTTTATAAAAAGCAGTAAAGATTTCATAGCAAACGATACATGAACCACAACTTGAAGGGGCTTTTTTTTAAAGGTGCCATAGAATGCATTGATACAATATTTTAAATTGTTCTCTGATATCTACATAGAAGGTATGTGGCTTAGGTAAGGGCAAAAATTCTCCAGAAACAGTTTTACATGTCCATTTACAACCCTAAGATTTCTCCCCAGAATGAAACGGTCTGTTATTGGCTTATGTGGAAGGGTCATGAATAATAATGTTGAGCTCTGCTCTGATTGGCTGTTTCACAGTGCGGCTCATTTCAGCAGCTCACATTCGCCATCATCCTCAGTCATCTCTCCTTACTCTGTTTATGTGGTAAGTGAAATCTTATGTACTGTAACAGGCTACCGCTAGCAAGGAGCTAACCATGTCCCTTTAGTGGCTCGTGTTATTTTATTAGAACGCGTTATTTGCTTTCCGTGCCTTTCTGAATACAGACACCAACCCATCCCTGCACAGCCTGGAACATAACATTTATTTCCATGATCGCCATTTTCGCTGTTGTCCTCGCTTGTTTCTTCACAATACCTGCAGAACTTCTGATGGTTCGGCTGGCGGCTGGCCTAGAACATGGGCGGGTATATGCAAATATTGGGGGCGTAACTATTAGTGACCCCGACTGTTACGTAACAGTCGGTGTTATGTTCTGATTCGCCTATTTTTCAGTGGTCTTTTACGAGATTTACATAAGAAGGAGGAAACAATGGTGTTTGAGGCTCACTGTATGTCATGTCCATGTACAGAACTCTTATTATTCAACTATGCCAAGGTAAATACAGTTTTCCATTCTATGGCACCTTTAAATTATACTAAAATAATTTTTACTTGTTAAAAAAATCTAAACTATCAGTCAGAGTAGATTGTCTACAACAGCTTTTTTGCCAAAGTTTTGATCATGTTGATAATTTAAAGGCCTTATAAATTTGCATATCAAATATCATACAGTAGGCTTTATAGGGTTAAAAAGTTGTGGTATAAAAAACTGGTTACGCATACAGATTTCCCAATTTGATTCAATTCTGATTCATTTGGCTATATTTCTATTACAGTGTCCATTTTGCTGACAATATAGAAATTCATAATTATTTCTGCTAATGCTCTAAGTTTTACAGTGCTGTGTTTCAGAATTATTAAAATCAGTATCATGTCAGTAATCAGTTCATGGTCTTGGTAGTCATTAATTCATAAACCATGTTACCTGACATTGCAAGTAACCTTTATTTAATGTTACGTGGGTGATATTTACTTTTACCTTGCACAGTTTTGATCATGGCCATACAACTTGTCCATGCAAGTTGCATTTTATTATTTGACATTTTCTTCCCCGATCCTATTGGAAAAGGCCTGTGACCCATTTTTGGGTTGTGACCGACCCGTTGAATCCCAGTCTAAGCTGTCATCATTGCTGTTTGTGTATGTGAAAATAAGACAGATCAAGTCTTCCTCACTGTCTGTCTCTCGACTAACAGAGCCATGATGTGACGTTTCTTGTCCTCTCCTTTAATTAAAGGTCTCTCCTTGCTTTTGACATCGCAGAAGTCATCTTTAATAAACCTCTGCTCTGTCCTGAGAATCCAAAAGGCAGGGCGGCAAAGAATATTCTTCTTTAAGAGGGTAACTAAAAGCATTTGGGGTGTAGAAAGCTACTAGAGTAAACAGAGCTTACAGAAGATTAGCTGCTGTTTGATGCTGGTGGAAGTGCTTCTGTGCCCTAGTTGCTCTGTTGAGTTTGTGTCTATCAAAGGAGCCACGGAGCCTCTTTTCTCCTCACCAGATGGAGACACGTGTTCTAACTGCAGCAGAAGTGGGCTAGATCTTTCAGAGTGAACTCAGAAAGGAACAAGAGTGAATAGGTCCTGCAGAGCACTTCTATGTGATCTTTTTAAACTAAAGAGCAAAATGAGTGTTCTAGTGGGATGACGTCACATTGAAGTTATTAATGTGATGTGTAGTTATTTTATGCTGAATTCTGTAACCCACAGGCATTTACAATAAAAATAAAGGTTCTTGATTGGCATGTGGTTCTGTGAAGAACCTCCATGGAACCTTCCATAGCACAAAAGATTCTTGTGGAAAAAGCTTCTTTATGTTTTTAAAATGTTCTTCGCTCTAAGAAAAAATGGTTCTTTTAAGAGTTCATTGATAGGTTCTTCAAGGAACCAAAAATGGTTCTTCCACAGCATCACTGCAAAATCCCCTTTTGGAAACTTTATTTTTAAGCGTGTATAGCAACCTGCCAACAATCTTTTTGAATTCCTGTAATGGTTTAATAATAACAAGGTCATATTTATTATTACATATATTTTTTAATTATTTTCTCAAAGTTAACTTATAATGTTAATGACGGTTTCTTGCACGAAAAACTAGTTTTAATTTTTTATGACCATTTTTCAGTCTTTCTATGACCTTTAGAATTAAACAGACCATTTTTTTTTCTGCTGTGCCTTCAAGACTTGTATGTAAATGCCCTATTTGCATGTGAAATGAGTAACATAGCTTACAGACTTTTCCCAGCTGTTTTTCTACTTTAGGTAGACCATCTTGTTTGAATGAGGATGACTTTTTGAGTTTTTATCTATCTGTCTGTCTGTCTGTCTGTCTGTGTATCTATCTGTCTATTTATTATTAAATGCTTTGTTTTTTTCCTTTTAATGTTAATGTTCAAAGTACAAGGGCAATTTGTCTTTGCATGATACGATCACTTTGATGTTGTGTGCACTGCTGTAACAAATCCTATAGCTCCATATGAGTGCATACATTTACATTTATTTATTTCCTAGAAGCTATTTTCCAAAGCAACTTGCAGTGCATTCAAGGTATATGTTTTGTCAGTATGTGTGTTTCCCCCGAGCAGGCAGTGAAGTGAAGAAACAGAATTGCGGGAAACAGAATTTCACTTAGTCTGCCCAAACGGCTGTAATGGATTCTGCTTCTGCAACTTCTCTGCTTTTTCATTAATGTTGATGACATTTGCCTTTATTTGGGTAATAGATAGCGAGGTTGTAACCTGTTGGATTTTGTCATGATAGATTACCATACGCATTTCCATTCAGAGCTCAAAATTCTTTGCTGAACCTTACTATAATTTTAGGTCAGCATATTGAATCGCTATTCTGAGTTGAAATCAAAGTCATTCTGACTGACTTTACAAAAATTGCTTTTGTATCAAATTGAAAGCCAGTGAATTGAATCGATTCACTGTTGACTCAAATATTCACACCCCTAGTTGATCAGGATAAAAGCCTGAGGCGATCAATATTTAATGGGAAGAAAATCTCCTGCTTCTCACCTGCCAACTGGTGCTAGGTGTGTAAGAAGAGTTAGGCAACATACGGTAAAGGGGGAACCTTATCTTCTGTGTGTGTATCCTCTGGCATCTCTTGCTCTCATGACTCATGTGTGTAAGGTGATTCGCTTCAGACACAGCTAATTGATGTGTGGGTGACATCGCTTAAGTGTGTGTGTGTGTGTGTGTGTATGTGTGTGAGAGCCTGCTGTGTCATGGTCTCAGTCAAAGATGGCTGCTACTGTATCAAGGTTGGGTAACATTCAGAATTGCTCTCTTTCAGTTCCTGAGCCTGAATGTGAATTCGGCTGACAACCACACAGGATGGTGAACCGGAATGACAGGAAGAGGAATTTACTGGATTCCAATTCAAAAGAAACTGAATGTAGTCACATAGATTTCATTAGTTCATCAGTTTTCCGCAATTTATGCATAATTTTGACTATTTATGCATATTGATTTCCTGATATTTAGAATGAGGTACAATTCTGTACTGTACTTTATGTACTGTGAAAGAAATGTATGTATGTATATATACATGTATTCATAACTGTAGCCTATATTGAATTTTCTACTTATACTTACGTTAATATTAAAATTAAAGAGCAAGTAGATTCTTTCTTTGTTTCTTTCTTTCTTGGTGCCAAGAATTCTTATCATATACAAATATGAAGGGACTATAGAATTTTCTATTAATATATGTTTACATTTAGTCATTTAGCAGAGGATGTTATCCAAAGTTGCCTAAAAATAAGGAAATGCATTATTAAATATCTTTGAATTTCATTTCTGCATTCATTTTGCTCAAATTCAGGAACTGGATTGGAATCCAAAAGCATTTTCGGTTCAAATCTGAATGGCGCACAACGCTGTACTGTGTTCCTTTCTCTGGCTTTCTTTCTTCTCATATGTATCTTTCCTTCTCTTCTTTTCTTTTCTCACTGCTGCTGACACTAACGTCCCTCAGACTGGCACTATGAGGGTAAGACTGCTTTCTTTCCTCTACCACATCATCACTTCTCTTTCTATGACTCCACTTATTCACCCGGTAAAATCATTTAACACTGCTGTATTCATCGTGTAGATGTAATCTCACATGAATGAGATACTGTATGAATGATGTGTTGTGATGAAGGTGACGGCAGATTTGAGTCTGACTGTATTTCTCTCTTTCTGTTTCTGACACAGAATGTAAGTTGTCACGGTCGGGTCCACCTGCCACTATTGTCACCATTGATGAGGAAAGTCCAAATGGTAAGTATCTCTGGCTTTCTCTCCTCATGATGAATCAGAAGCATGCTGCTTCCTGTGAGCAGTCTGGTGTGCTATTGATCGAAGTTTGGCAGGTGGCTTGTTATAACGTTCATTTAATTTTCCGTGGTGTAATTCAGGATTTCCCAAATGGGGTTCACAAAGCTCTTGGGGTTCATGGAGATTGAGATAGAAATGTCAAAGTCAGATGAAATTAAATGAAAATGCACCTTTCAAAAATTTGGGGTTGGTAAGAGTTTTGAAAAAAGTCTCTTATTCTCACCAAGGCTGCATTTTTTTTTTTTGACCAAAAGTACAGTAATATTGTGAAATATTGTTACAATTTAAAACAACTGTTTGCTATTTGAATATATTTTAAAATGTAATTTATTCCTGTGATGACAAAGCTGAATTTTCAGCATCATTACTTAACATCGTTATCAGTCTTCAGTGTCACATGATCTGTCAGAAATCATTATAATATGCTGATTTGCTTAATAAACATTTCTTATTATTCAGATAGTTGGAAACAGTTGTACTGCTTCATATTTTTGTGGAAACGGTGATACATTTTTCAGATTTTTTTAGAGGCATTTATTTGAAATTTTTGAAACATTATTTTTTGTATTATTTTGAACAGTTTAATGCATCCTTGAAACATATTATTTAAAAAAAAATGGAATGGTAGTGAATATTTGTGTAAAATTATATACCTTACATAGAAAAAATGAGTGGTAATGGTGCTTGCTGGATATGAATGATACCCAAAATCCTACAGCATATAGAGGATAGATGTGCTGTTACTTTTTCTAGTGGATTTTCGTCGGAGAAATCATAAATCGTAAGAGAAAAAAAGAATGTCCACAATCTCAAACCCTTCACTAGTGATTATCCTGAGCTATGACGTCAAATGCAGCAGACAGGTAACATTATAAGTCCATTTCACGCTTTTAAGAGCTTTCCAAAAAATAAATGGGTACTGGTTAAACATCTGCTATGAATTATTTGCAATTTAAATGTTGCTTGCAAAAAATGTATTTTCTCAGAATACACAGTTACTTTTGAATGGCCTTCAATAGAGAAAGATGGTTTTGATAGGTGAAGTTACAACATCTACCAGCAGGTGCTATGTATGCTAACCTGCTCAGGTGATAAAAAGGTTGGTGTAACTGATCTAATGTGACTTAAAAGTGAATTTTCAGATGTTCAATTCAGGCTCAAACTACCCTGATGTCATGCTGCAAGCTCGATAGACAGTTACCTGTTGCTTTCTTAACTGAAAACGTGTGTGTGTGTGTGTGTGTGTGTGTTAGTGTGCTCCCGCTGGAGCCACAGATGGTGTTTTTGTGTTGGAGGCACGCTGGGGCCGTTTATCACATACAGTATCTGCGTGCAGGCGATGCTACACCGCGTCATGCGTTTATAAAGGAGCCACTCGCCGCTGTAGTGCTCAACGGAGCGTTTGACAACACTGTCTGTTTGTTGATGTGACAGGTGTTGGCTACTCGGTGCGAGTTTACTGTCTGTTTCCTCCTTCCATTCTTTTTTCCTCTTCATTTCCCCTCTCTTTCTCTCCCTCCCTTCCCTCTGCCCATTCTGTGGGTCAAAGTGTTTGTTCAGCATCTGTGTTGACTCAGGAAAGTGCATCGAGGCAGAGGCCTGCTGGGAAATGTAGTTCAAGTAACAGGGAGCAGTTAAATGGATATTTTGCTCAGCCTGTTTATGTGTTTAAATAATTAGTTTGTTTTTAGTTTCTCGCTCTAGCAGACTGTGATGAGGCAAAACAGCCAAAGGGACCCTCTGGGCCACTTAAGCAAAACAGGAACAAGTGTATTACTGTGTTGAGGCAGTGATTCAAAAAAGCAAAAGAGACAGACACATTTACCTGCATATTATTCAGGTGATGGTAATTCTGTTTCAGTGAATATTTTATTGCAGGCCTCCTCCAGTTTGACTAAAAAAAGATGTTTGCATCAGCTCTGATGTCTGGCAGTATTTCATTATGCACAAAGGCTCAACAGTAAGAATTCAGTGCAGATTTCTTCTTGCCCTGCCAATGTTTCACTGGCTCCAACACATTATTTTAATGAATTTAAAAGTTGCATTTTTTATTGTTTTATTTTAAAATAACTTTTGTGTTTATTATTTAATATTTATTATTATTTAATACGTATTATTTATTATTATTATTTAATATTATTATATTATTTATTTAATTAATAGTATTTGTTATTATACATTTCAGAAGTATACTGTTCAAAAGCTTGGGATCAGTAAGATTTTTTTTTAATGCAATTACTTTTATTCAGCAAGGATACATTAAATTAATCAAAATTGATAGTAAGATTTTTACATTGTTACAAAAAAATCTATATACACTATATTGCCAAAAGTATTGGGTCACCCCCTTCTAATGAACAGGTTTGACTACTTTAGTAATTTCCATGAGTATAAATCTTAATGTT
>JAFVLL020042810.1:0-17160 GCA_021397915.2 Tor tambroides
CACAATTGGAGCTCTATTCCTTAAAATGATAGATGTCAAGCTCCTGCAAAAGGACAAATACTGTGTATGACCAATAGAAAGGCACCATAAAAACAATCCGCATTCTGCACTGTTCAAGTCTTCTATATGATATCAGAGCATTGTGTTATATGAACTGATAATATTGGTATTTAACTTTAGTGATATTAAACTTTCCCTTAAATTCTTTAAAATTATTTACTATTTGCCATATACACCAGGAAAGACAACTTATAATGTCAAGAATATGCCACTCATTTATGGTGTGGTGTGGTGTATTGCGGACCAGGTTTGGTGGGCCTGCTCTGTGCCAAAAAGTCCAGGGCCACTTTTTGGCCCCAGTCTGCGCCTGTATATAGTTATATTATTTTGTTAGAAGCACATACAGTTTTTAGGGTCTCATATACTGATTAGGAATTGTTCCTTTGTATTTCCAACACAGGGTTGTATTCTATTGTTTGAAGTACCACCGTTCAAAAGTTAAAGATTAGATGTTTTTGAATTAAGACTCTTCTGCTCAGCAAGGCTGCATTTATTTGATGAAAAATACAGTAAAAAAGTAATATTGTTAAATATTATTACAATTTAGAACAGCTGTTTTCTATGTGTATATATTTTAAAAGTCTTCAATGTCAAGATATCAAAACTCTTTAATATCCTGATTTCCTCAAGAAACATTTCTGATTATTAATATTTTGAAAATATATACTTCATGTTTTTGTGTAAACCATGATTTTTCATGATTTTTTGATTAACAGAAATTTCAAAAGAACAGCATTCATTTGAAATAGTATTTATTGATTGACTGATTGATTGCATTATAATTGTCAGTATGGTTACTTTTGCTCAATTTAATGCGTCCTTGCTGTAAAAAGAAAAATAATTAATTTATTTCAATTGGTAATCTTAGTGACCACAAACATTTGAATGATACTGTATTATTATTAGTAGTAGTAGTAGTAGTAGTAGTATTAATTATATATATATATTTGATTCTGCAAATTGTGTAAGTTATGTAAGAATGCATGAAAAATTAAAAATATAAAAAATGATAAACTATTCCTGTATATTCCTATATAGGAATGACACACACACACACACACACACAGAGAGAGAGAGAGAGAGAGAGCTGGGTAATGTAATCCATTACATTACACATTTTAGGTAATATAATTGGACTAATTTATGATTACTTTTACATTACTTTTGACCTAACTTGTTTTATCTATCATTTGTTTTATTGATTTAAATAGGATAATCTTGGACCATATTGATATAAAAATACATAGAGTAACAAAATATATTCCATTTATTGTAATTAACAACATAAAGTGCGTTAAACATTATATTACATCAAGGTTTCCCCAACTGGGTTTTGTAAAGTTGCTGAAGGGGTTTGTAAGTTTAATGAAAAGCTAATCATTAATTAAATCATAAAAATGTAAAATTAAAATAAATCATTTTAGAGTAACATAAAATAAACAATTTCCTAAAAAAAAAAAATAATTTATTTGTTTACCAGCATGTCATGCGACCATTAACAGAGAACCATGAACATGCAAATGTGATATTTAATTATTAAAAAATCCTTCAAGTCTTTCTGGTGAAACACCCTTCAACTTCCATCATCATTTTAAACAAACACAAACACTTCCGGGTGTTTCCTCACAGCACTGCAGCGTTAAATATGCATGATATTACAGCTTCTGCTGCTGGCACAACCAAACATCATTCTGTTAGCTCACAATTTATGTTGAAATTACTTCATTAGACATTTATAAACTATTATTATACAGCTCTCTTCAATGATTTCAAATAAATATTTAATGTACTTATTTATTTGATGTTTATTTTTTCAGTGAAAACTGGCTGACTGTACATTATCCTATAGTTTAATGAAACCAGCAGTAGGCTTATAAAACTTTTGCAAAATGTTAAGCTTTTGTGCACATCTATCTTTTAGTACATATGAATGTTGTTTGCTGTGTCTGTGTGTAAACAGTTTGAGTGCCGAGCAGAGCATCTGTATGACTCTTGAGCTAATTTCACACTGACTCATAACAGTGAGAGCAGGAGTGCGTTAACTCTAGCCTCACATTTTTGATGTTGTGTGAGAACGCATAACCTAATTTCATTATGATCGGACAAATCAACATTGCAACATTTAGAGGGCATTTGTGTGCTTCGATCCATTTCTGGCAAGAGTAGAAAACGCATGATAATGATGACACAGTGAATTGCGCAGTCACATACAGTATTATATGAGGTTTATCTGACTCATCGCACATTCGTATATATGTATGGGTCATTCCTGGGATTCGGTAACATTTCAACTTGGAATATACATTTTTTTCAACAACATATGATTCATTTTCTAAATACCCCACACCATTAGGCACATATCAAACTTCCAAAAAATCATATTTTCCCACATCAGGCATTAAAGACCTTTCATTATTTTCAGTTTTTTTTTTTTTTTAGATTTAGACACCCTTTTTTCTCAACCCCATAACAGACAAAATAGGATTGGTTTAAAAAGGATTTTACACAGAACTTGTTATAAAGCAAACATCTACAGTACCTACTGCTCATGTGTCCCTCATAGCAATTTAATGATAAGAAATGTAACATTTATCATAATTTTCACATTTTTATAGGACTGAAGCTAAAAATATACAAATTGTGTGTCTATGATCTCTTTATTTTTGTAAAATATTTTTTAGAAGTTTAACTAAAACCACAGTTTTATTGTTTTAGTCCTTAACATGTTAGATGGTAATCAGCAAGAAATGCTTTCATTCTTAATTGTCTTCCCTGTATTTTCCAAATATATTAATGTGACATGGTGTGACAGGGTTGAAGACTGTAACACATTTCAGGAGATAGATTGCCTTCAATTTTAATTTTTGGTTCTGTTTCTCTCTTATATTGTCCCCTTATTTCTGGGTCAACATATCTGCATGGCCAACATTGTCTGTCATTCTGCTGTAAATGTGGGTGCAATTTCTGATGTATGATGCTTGTCTAAGTTTAACCCTTATGAGGTGTTCATATTTTTGTTATTCAGCCAGTGTTTGTGGGTCTGGTGGACTCACTGCATTTGGGGGTTTTAATTCAATACAATTAAACAAATTATGTTAAAATACTCAACAGATGTTTACTTCATCCCAAATACAAGCAATATAAATAGCATATACAGGTGTATCTCAAAAAATTTGAATATCGTGAAAAACTTCATTTTTTGTAACTTATTTCAAAAAGTGAAACTTTCATATATATTTTAGATTCATTACATGTAAAGTAAAACATTTCAAAAGTTTTTTTTTGTTTTAATTTTGATGATTAGAGCTTACAGCTCATGAAAGTCAAAATCCAGTATCTCAAAATATTAGAATATTTCCTAAGGTCAATCAAAAAAAGGACTTGCAAAACAGAAAAGTTCAAGTTCTTTAAAGTATATTCATTTATGCACTCAATACTTGGTCGGGGCTCCTTTAGCACAAATTCCAGCATTAGTGAGGTGTGGCATGGAAGCAATCAGCCTGTGGCACTGCTGAGGCACTATGAGCCTTCAGCTTGTCTGTATTGTTGGATCGACTGTTTCTCATCTTTCTCTTGAAAATATACCATAGATTCCATATGGGCCAATCAAGCACAGTAATATCATGGTCAGCAAACCACTTGGAAGTGGTTTTGGCAGTGTGGGCAGGTGCTAAAGTCCTGCTGGAAAAGGAAATCAGCATCTCCATAAAGCTTGTCAGATGGAAGCATAAAGTGCTCCAAAATCACCTGGTAGAAGGCTGTATTGACTTTGCACTTAATAAAACACAATGGACCAACAACAGCAGACGTCACCGCACCCCAAATCATCACTGACTGCGGAAACTTCAAACTGGACTTCAAGCAGCTTGGATTCTATGCCTCTCCAGTCTTCCTTCCTTGGACCTTGATTTCCAAATGAAATGCAAAATTTACTTTTATCTGGAAAGAGGACCTTGGACCACTGAGTAACAGTCCAGTTCTTTTTCTCCTTATCCCAGGTAAGATGCTTCTGATGTTGTTTCTGTTTCAGAAATGGCTTGGTATCTCTTTTCCTGAAGACGTCTGAGCGTGGTGACTCTTGATGCACTGAATCCAGCTTCAGTCCACTCCTTGTGAAGCTCTCCCAAGTGTTTGAATTGGCTTTGCTTGACAGTATTCTCAAGCTTGCGGTCATCCCTGTTGCTTGAACACCTTTTCCTACCCAATTTCTTCCTTCCAGTCAACTTTGCATTTAATATGCTTTGATACAGCACTCTGTGAACAGCCACTCCTTTCAGTAATGACCTTCTGTGACTTACCCTGTTCGTGGAGGGTGTCAATGATTGTCTTCTGGACCATTGCCAAGTCAGCAGTCTTCCTCATTTCTGTGGTATCAAAGAACAAGAGATACCTGGAATTTATATTGTAGGGATGGTCATTTAATGAAACTCAAATATAAATATTCTAATATTTTGAGATACTGGATTTGGACTTTTATGAGCTGTAAGCTCTAATCATCAAAATTAAAACAAAAAAAAAAAAAACTTTTGAAATGTTTTACTTTACATGTAATGAATCTAAAATATATATGAAAGTTTCACTTTTTGAAATAAGTTACAAAAAAATGAAGTTTTTCACGATATTCTAATTTTTTGAGATGCACCTGTATGGTTGATATTTGCCCTTTACCTTTGTTAAATCACATTTATGAATTAAAGTGCTACAACCTTGTGTGGGAATGGCAGGGGCAGAAGCACAAAACTCACACTTACACTCACACTCTTACAGACTGTCTCTCTCCCACAGACACACACATACACACACACACACATAAACACACATACACATACTAATAGCAGTCCCAGACAATAGGAGGGCAGAGTGAAGGTACACAGGACCTCAAATTTCCACTCTTTTATCTCCCCCCGGGTCCAGTGGACCCGAACATCCTGTGTGTAATATAAATGTGTAGGGGGTGTACAGTGTGTGGTCATTGAAAATTTACTCTGATATATGTTCTTCACAGAAAATGAGCCAAGGCCAATGAGTATGAGTTTGAAAAAATAATTAATCGTATCATTTTTCTTTTGACAAAAAGTGAAAATGAGCCCCACAGACCCGAACACCATACAAGGGTTAAGTGGACATATTGCATCAAAAATTCTATTTCTAACAAAAATATGAGTTATAATATAAAATAACAATGCGTCTCTCCCCTCTAAAACCTTGCCGTGCCACCGCCAACTTCGCTGGCAAGGCTTTCTCCACGGTGGGCCAGGCAGCTTCAGCACTGCACGTGATGGCAGTACTCCAGGTGTATCAGGCCAAACTTCTCAAGTCTCTGGATGAGGGTGGCCCGGACGCTGAAGTTTTCAAAGAGCTCTGACGCGCCACGGATCTAGCCCTCAGAGCGAAGAAAGTTACAGCTTGCGCAATCGGCCGCAACATGGGGAATCTTGTGGTGCTGGATTGTCACCTGTGGCTTACCCTGACTGAGTTGAAAGACTGAGTTGAAGAGAAGCGGCGGTGGAGACGTACACGGAGCGCTTCGTTGAAGTGCAGAAACAGTCTAGGCCCATTAGCCACTTCCTGCCAAAACGCGCTGGCGTGAACCCTCCTGCGTGTTCCCGTTTCTCCCTAGCACAACGTGCGGGAAGACCGCACGCCTCTTCTGCTGCTGTTCAGCGCGGACATGAGCCGCGGTGAGGCCAAGACAGCCGTGGCCGAAGTGCCGTCAGGGCTCGAAGAGCGAGAGGCCCCGCCCTAACAGAGGCAGTAGGCCACCGGCACCGGAATCAAAGCCGCGTTCCTGACGCTGACTCTCGGAGGAGGAAAGCTGAACCCAGTGCCGTAGACGAGTCACTGAAGAAGTCCACTCGCTCCACTGTGTGTGTTCACCACGCCCCCCTGCCTGTTGTGGGCGGCAAGAACGATTGTCATGTTTGTGTTTTGACTGTTCCATTATGCAGTGCAATAAAGTAAAAAAAAATTACAAAACTCACCTCAATATCAGAGCGATTTTCCTCCTCTCACTTCCCTCACCCCCATCACTCACTCTCACGCTCGTGTGGTATTAAACTCTCCGCTCCCCAATGGCGAGTTATCCGTCACGGTGTGCAGCCCGCCTTGCCTGCTGTCACAGTTCACAGAAGCGTGGTAGGCGCTGCCAGGGGTATCATAGTGGGTTATGAAATCAATAAAGAACGGCTACACGCTTCAGTTCTTCCACAGACCTCCCCGTTTCAATGGTGTGTTAATGTCCACTGTACGGGAGCAGAATGCTTCAGTTCTGCGAGAAGAAATACACAATCTTCTCGCAAAATGCGCTGTAGAGACAGTGTCCCTCGCAGATCGCGAGAGGGATTTCTACAGTCGTTATTTTCTGGTGCCAAAGAAAGACGGTGGATTCCGCCCAATCTTGGATTTGAGACTGCTGAATCGCGCGCTTTCGAAAAATGATTAAAGCGCTCGTTCAAAATGATTACACTGAAGCAAATCCTCTCACACATCAGCCCGGGAGATTGGTTTATCTCCGTGGATTTAAAGGATGCTTATTTCCACATTCAGGTAGCCCTCCGCCACAGGCGCTTCCTGAGATTTGCATTCAAGGTCATAGCGTACCAATTCATGGTCCTACCCTTCGGTTTATCCCTGGCCCCTCTTACGTTTATGAAGTGCATGGATGCTGCTCTCTCTCCTCTGAAGCAGAGCGGAATGCGCATCCTGAACTATCTCGACGATTAGCTAGTCATAGCCCAATCAGAGAGCGCGCTGCTCAGCGACAAGCTCAGACTCCTCGCTCATCTTCAGCGCTTAGGGCTGATTGTGAATATGCAAAAGAGCATGCTGGTACCGAGCCAGAACATCTCCTTTTTAGAAGTGGAGCTGAATTCAATCAATATGCGAGTGCGTTTGTTGGAGGAGCGCTCACAAAAACTGATCAGCTCTCTCGCAGTCTTCAAGTTAGGGCACTCTCCCCCGCTGAAATGCTTTCAGAGGACGCTCGGCCAGATGGCTGCTGCCTCAACAGTGTGCAATCTAGGACTCCTACATATGCAACCGCTTCAGCTCTGGCTGAAAAGTTGCATGCCACAGAGCGCATAGCGCGCGGGCACCTTGCACATACGAATAACGTGCGACTGCTTGAATGCGCTGGCCCCTTGACGCCATATGACTCTGCATCGCCGGGATGTTCCTATTGGCCAAGTGATCAGGAGAAAGACTGTTACGACAGATGCATCGAGCACGGGCTGGGGAGCCATATGCGATGGCAGACCAGCCTTCGGGACGTGGTCAGAAACTGAGAAGTTATGGCACATAAACTGTCTGGAGCTCCGTGCTGTATACCTGGCGCTCGAGTGCTTTCTCCCAGACATTCTCCACTGTCACGTTCTCATCAGGACGGACAACGTGACAGTGGTAGCGTTTATGAGAGACCTCCTCTCTCAAGCACAAGGAACGATATGGCACTCAAATCCAGAGTCATGGAGCCTTCATGTCTGGCCGCTCGACGGAGCTTGCCAGTAACATATGTACTTCCTCAGCGTGTGTTGAACACTATCTCTGAGGCTAGGGCTCCTTCCACGAGGCATCTTTACGTACATAAATGGAGAGTTTTCACAAATTGGTGCGTATCGTGGGGCAAAGACCCATTCAACTGCCCAATACCAATAATTCTTGCCTTCCTTCAAGAGCGATTTGATAGTGATCGTATGCCATCCACATTGAAAGTGTATGTGGCTGCTATAACAGCCTTTTACGTGCACGTCGATAATAACGTGCAATCGTCAGAAATGACCTGATCATACGATTTTTAAAAGGAGCAAGAAGGCTGAACCCTCCTCGCCCTTCCACCCTACCCACTTGGGATTTGGCGCTAGTGCTAGACGGGACCCCCGTTCGAGCCCATACAATCAGCGAGCTTGCGAGCGCTCTCTCTCAAGACAGCGCTCCTGCTCGCGCTGGCCTCTGTTAAGCGAGTTGGGGACCTGCAGGCGCTGTCAATTGACGACTCGTGTATTGAATTCGGGCCAGGCAGACTCACCTTGAAGCCTAGAAAAGGTTATGTGCCTAAAGTGCTTTCGACTCCATTTAAAGTGCAGGTCATAACACTATCTGCACTATCTCTCCAGGGGTTCGTGCCCACTCCACCTGCGGGCTCACTTCCTCATGGGCGTGGGCAAATGGCATATCTATTCAGGACATTTGCATGGCGGCAGGCTGGTCGTCACCCAACACTTTCGCAAGGTTTTATAACCTAGATGTATCGTCGCTTGCCTCACACGTGCTGTCAGTACGAGTGGCGCACCCGCCTACTCAGCCTCAGTTATGATCTGAGCTGCATGCCTAAGTGGTTTCGACCAGATCGTATACACCCCTGTATTGATGCACCACCAATCCAATGCTGTCCCTATCAGCTTATTGCATTGTTATGATATAGTTCACGTCTTTTAGGACTTGATCACCATCATACTCTACTTATTTGAGCACCGGTTCAGCCGTTGCATCACAACACATAATTTTGTTGAAATGAACAAACTTCATCTGATCTATATGTGATGGCACCGGCACCACCGCCACTTAATATTATCTGTTTTACCAGTCTGTTTATCTGTTTTAACTTGACCCCTGGTGTGACTCGGCATCGCCTAGTCGCTGTGCCCCCTTTGACTATTACATGGTTTCAATTAGGTCCTGTAGACTGAACTGTATTTACCAAGAGCGCCAATATCATTGTTGCTCTCATTACGGTTCCGTATGTGAAACTTGACATACTTAGTCGAGCCAGGATCCATCGCTGTAACACGGCGGGATTTTATACATTCCCCATAAGCATAGTAATGTAATGTCGACGTGAACGAATCGAAAGGGAAAGCTCTCGGTTACTCACGTAACCTCGGTTCCCTGAGATGAAGGAACGAGACATTGAACTTACTGCCGTGTCACCTAGCTCAGGATCTTTGAATGCCAAGTTGCTTCAAGATTCTGAATGGATGACATACAAGCGTTGCCTTATATAGAGTGGGAAGCCTCTCATATTTTGCGTGCTTGAACACCATTGGCCAGTTTCACTGGCGTGATTCAATAAGGCTTCAGTAGAATTTGGAGGAAGGGTTTCCCCCATAAGCATAGTAATGCAATGTCTCGTTCCCTCATCTCAGGGAACCGAGGTTACGTGAGTAACCGAGAGCACTTTTCACTCAAAATGGCCACTGCTCCTGATGTAATGTAGGAGAGTAGACCATATATGGCAGGAATAAATACATTGTGTATACTTAAGGATTAAAATAAAATGTTGAAAAATAATAATTTTCCATCTTAATTTAATGTGACAAGGTTGAGTTGTTAAGCTTGACAGTACCCTCCCTGACCATAATATGCCTCAAAAATATTAATAAAAAGTATGATAATACTAACCATTTTCTGCACCACTATTGAAGAGACCTGAAGATGACATTTCTGGTAAACGGACTAAATTATTATGGGCGTATGGTTAGTGTGCCGGGTTTGAGTTCAGACTGAGGAACATAACTTTAAAGTCTGTTTTTTTATAAAATATCTTGCCTTTTTTTTTTAGAATTTTTTTTTTTCTCACAAGAAAGGAACACAAATAAATGCTTACATTATTGCCGAAAATCATAGAAATTATGCACATTTTGTTAATAATTTTAATAAAGTACAAACTTAGTGAAGTGCCTCAGGACATGTTTGTTTTAAGATTTTTTTTAAACATTATTTTATGCTAAAAATGATTAAAATTCAATAATTATTTTGATTCATTATAATGTGCATACCAAAGTATTGTGAAAAGCTTCTAACAATTCATTTTGGTAAACAACCACTTTAAAAACTCGGCGGGACTGAAATATTACCGAATCCCAGGAATGACCTATATATTTAAACTTAAAGGGGTGGTTGATTCACTTTTTTAACATTAGTTAGTGTGTAATGTTGCTGTTTGAGCATAAACAATATCTGCAAAGCTACGATGCTGAAAGTTCAGTGCAAATGGAGATATCGTCTTTTAAAATTATGGCAGTTTAATGCCTACAAAAATTGCTCGTACTACGATCTACTTCCCGGCTTCGTGATGTCACAATCCCTGATAAACCCCGCCCCTGGGAACATGCAACAAAGGGGGAAAGGCCATGTTGCAGTGCTTTAGAGAAGAGGAAGAGAAAACTAGGGGTGCACGAAAAAATCTATTCATAAATGAATCGTCATTCTGTCTTCTAACGATTCTAATGGATTCACAAGTTTCAAAATTAATGTTCTAAAGCAGCGGTTCTTAATCCTGTTCCTCGCGTCCCCTTGCTCTGCACACGCTCTGCTCTGCATCTCTCTCGTATCCAGATCATCAGCTCAGCTCCAACAATGAACTGTTCCAGTTATACACTTTATGTGTATAGACAGAGATATTTTTCACATAGTTATGATAACCATTAAACATGGACGCGCATGCGGTTGCCGTACTGTATTAAAGCTTTAATTAGGATAAAACCACATATTAAAAGCTAACAGAAGCAGTAGCATTTACAAATAACAGCGTATCTAAAAGTATGAGACGACAACAAAAAGCATACCATTAAGAGCCATGTGCTTGCACAGGTTCTGCGCGATCCTCTTCACTAATATCATCTGCGTCTCAATCGGGCTCAAAATGCTAAGCAAAATTGACAATGTTATTATTTACACTACAACCGGAGTGCATTCTGAGCTGAGGAGCGTGATGTTTCTGGACTGCACTGAGCGAATCACAACACACTGGGCCAGCTAACCAATCTATACCCATCACGTATTTCTGAGGGAGGGGCTTCATAAAACCAGGAAATAATCAGCGCGTTTATAGGAGAAGGGACAGAGCGGTGTAGAATAAAGGTAAATTATGAGAAAAATAATGCATTTTTTTTTAAAAACGAAGCATTAACACATGTTAGACTGCACACCATAAACACAATCAAGCCTAGAAAAAAAAACAGTCAACCACTCCTTTAAGTGTTACTGCTGAATGTATTGACAAGCATTTATAGTAAACTAAAATATATGTCATTTCTATTTAAAATTGTATGCCATGTATTTAAATATATTTGTAATTACACATTTTTAATTATGAAGATGCAATCTGCTACATTTAAAATATTTTAACTCTAAATGCAACATCAAATAACACACTACAGTTAAAATTATAAGGCAATAGTTTCAAATTAAAATATGATAATATAAAAACTACTTTAAAGTAAAACTTTTAATTCATCTTCAAAGAGATTTGATATACACTACAAGTGCACATTCAGTACAATTAAGTGCATTTCTTTTTCACAATGGATACTGTCACGATCTCTAGCTGGAGTGCCCGTGAGCTTCGCTAAAGGGCACTCCATTCCAGACTCTTGCCACTTTACCCAGGACTCCATTTCCCATAATCTTTTGCACAGACTCATCGATTGCAGTCACCTGTCTCTCATCACCTCATCAGTCTGACAGTATAAGAATGGCACACACACACACATTCACATCGCTGATGATAGATAGCCTGTAACGTATTTTTAATTCCTGTATTTTTCCATGATTTCCTAGATCAGGGGTGCCCAACCCTGTTCCTGGGGATCGACTGTCGATCGCCAGGAACAGGGTTGGGCACCCCTGTCCTAGATCCTTGTTTTCCTAGTTCCTTGTTTTCTTGCCTTTCCTTCGTGTTTGGACTCTGGACTGTTTTCCTGTTTTTGATTGTTTGCTGCCTGCCCTGATCTTTGCCTGTGTATTGGATTATTCTTCGGTCACCCCTTGGATATTACTGTTTGCTGGTATCGACCCTGCTTGTTTGACCATGCTCCTTAATAAAGCCTTGCAATTGAATCCTCAACTCCGCTGTCTACACACTCTCAACATTACAGATACTCGCTCACACTTCATTTCTTCTGTAAAATGCAAAAGAAAAAACTGTTTAGCAGAATGTCCAAACTGCTCTTTTTCATACAGTGAAACTTTTTGCATCATTTGTCAAATTTGAAGCTTGAATGGACTCACACTGAAAAGGCTGTTTCTAAAACTATGAAACATTAAAATATGAATTATGTAGGCCTAAATGTTTAAAACTATTATGAGGGCAATAAGCATGAACCATTTCATGATTTGTTGTGTCAAATGTAATGTGATTCATAAAAGTGTTTTTTAAACGTTAATTACAATAACATGCTCTAAAAGCCTTAACAAAACCAAAGTGTCTGCTATTTTAAAACGTCATTTCCATTGCCTTCCTTTCCTTAAAATATTAGGCTATCAAATGCAGTTCATAATTTGACAGAACAGTTACAGAACTGAACCGAATCCTCCTTTAATGTAGGAATATGGCACTGCTGGACCGTGTTAGTGGACAAATTAAATGTGTAGAAAAAAAAAATTAAATGTGTCATATATTTTAATATTCTTAAAGTAGGCATGGCCATATAGCTACTCACACAGTTCAAGATATAGATAGCTACCAGAAACTGATATAAGGCTATCTAGATTTGTGTAAACGCAGCGTTCTGTAAACGTTCTGTGAGTTCAGACTTGCAGTACAAACACGCTTGATGTTTGTCTCTGAGCTGATGGTTCACGCGTCTTGCTCTCACGCACCTCGGCGCTCAGTGATGCCCGTGACGGGCAGGAATTCTCTCACTCTTGGACTGCTCGCGCGCCTGTGACGTCGCGTGTGAAACATTGTGACTCCCTTACCTTAAACACACACACGCACGCGCGCGTGCACCCACTCGCTCCAGATCCACGGACTGAAGGATGCTCTCGGTGTCTGTCCGTGGCAGCGCTCCTCCGGCAGCAGCAGCAGCAGCAGTATGTCCTCAGTGATGAGCGGCTTGATGACTATGGCGAGTCTCGCGGATTTCGAGCCGCTCGCGGCGGTGATTCCCGCCACCAAAGTTGAGATCACTGTGTCGTGCAGGTGAGTGACGCGCGTGGCTCTGTCACGGGTGAATCTGAACGCATCTGTGATTCCAAACACTCACGCGTGCAGTTTCTAATGCAATGATAATTTGAGGGCTGTATCAGCATTTTTCATAATACATTACATTTTGAATTACTTTTTATGTCCGTTCTTGCTTATGTTTATGCAAGGCTCTACATTTCTAAACTGCATTATTAGTGGTTTATTTATAATTTCCGTGCAGCCTTTGGTTGCAAAATAATCATCTCGTGCTGATATTAAAACAAATAATGCGTCAGTCATGAAGGGTCATTTGAGTGATTTATAGTACAATAGTTTAATCGTTCAGAAATTTTATCGCGTTTCACGAAGTCTGTGTAGGCTATATGTCTGTAATGCATTATAAAGGTTAGAAATTATGATTTTTGATTAAGATCATAATACAGTTTTATTTCAAGTGTATGCTGCTTCAAAATACATGATAACAGAGGACACGAGAAATCGGGTGTTATCCATGTTATGCACCTTTTTCTGCTTAACAATTTATTTTTAACTAGTTACGATGTTGTTATTATTTACAATAACATGCAGCTGACTATAAGGTGTATTATATGGATTTTGTATGCATAATGCAAAAAGGATTCCACCTATAGAATGCATATGTAGTGGATTTATGATGCATTCATCAGACGGTTCTTCAGTATTGCATAATAGTTGCATCCATGAAGCGTTGATGTCTTGAGAAGCATTGAGTTTATCTCTTTAACCTCCTTTTGACCTCAGAATTTAAATCAGATACTTTGTTCAAAGTTCATAATGGAAACGCATTGATATGTAAAAACTCCTGAATAACTGGAGTAATTCAGTCTGTTCATTGTTCATTAATAAAATGTATCTCACTCACCTGAGATGAGTGTTGAGACAGCAGCGTTCTGCTGTGAATATGAGCTGCTCATGTGTATTATTTTCAGGGAGGACAGGTTTGTCTGTTGAATAAATTAGTCATTCATGACTTTTCAAGTGCTGATTTGTTTGATTCTCTTAAATTTTGTACATTTTGTACATTAAATAGATCTGTTTATTAAAAATTGCCAGCTGTGTATGACAGATTTCATGTAAAATACAAAAGTGATATTTCAGGCATTACAGGATGGTATTTTGATAGCTGTATATTCTTTATACATTTCTTTATTTATTAATTTCAAGATGACCATTTTGTACAGAGCTATATAACATAAATTATAAGGTAATTCATTATTTGAAAAGTTCATTTTATAGTATTTTACAGTGAAATTATATTTGTTTAGCAATACATTGAAAATCAATTGCTGCTAAAAAGAATGAATGTCATGGGATGCCAGATTTGTACAGCACTGTGCAGAATTGTTTTATTATTCTTAATAAATTCTTATGAACATATATTTCACAATATAATTAATTTTAGTACAGTACATATAAAATGTATTGTTTTTACTTACAGTTAACAGTTTTTACTGTAGCATTTTTACATTATTTTGTTGAAATTACTAACAGTTGTAGTACATGAAATGTGTCTTTAAGATCTATAATATGGTGTTTTACATCCTAGAACAATTTACCACACTCAGTTACCTAAAACCTTTTTTTAATATTAATTTTTTAATTGGAATAGACAATGTAGTTTCAGAATCCAAGTGTGTACAAAATACTAACACCTAAGTTACGCCTTAATAAAACACCAAAATTAGGCATCAGTAGTTGTGTAGGTGAAAACAAAAGCTATTCCTGGATTCTGCCGTGAAGCTTTTGACAGTCCAGCTGCAGAGAGCGCTTGTATCGACTGATTGACTGTTTCGTCTGAGTACATTGAAGCGGGACCCTCCGTGTTGGAGGTTGTGTCAATACACACCGCAAAAGAAAGAGGCAAAGGACAACAAACAGGAGAAGAATCCTTTCTCTGGTCTTTAAAAACAACAACAGATCGACATTATCTGTCATTCAAAATCATAAATGCAATCAGCTGTAAACCATTTTAGAGTTGAAAACATTTTCAACTAAAACCTCATATTTATTTATTAACATTTACATTTATATTTAATCATTTAGCAGATGCTTTTATCCAAAGTGACTTACAAATGAGAAGAACAATAGAAGCAATCAGACCAACGAGAGAGAAACAGCATACAAGTGCTCTCAGTTAGTCTAGCACAGTACACATACAGTAGCTAGGTTTTTTAGTTTTGAATAGGATAGAATAGAATTCAAACCCAATAAATAAACATGAAAAATGTTAAATAGTAAAGAAATACTACTGTAAAAACCTGGTAACTGGTCAAGTGGAAAAAATAAGCAATACATGGAATTTTACTCAAAAACATATTTGTATAACATTTATATATATATATATATATATATATCAATAAATAATATTTATAAATAAAAGTAGTATATTTAGTTTACTTTAATTTGATGAAAATCAGTGTATATACAGTACATACTTAGATTAATTGCATCCAAAATAAAAGTTTTTGTGTACATAATTATGTGTGTGTACTGTGTATATTTATTACGTATATATAAATAAACACACATGCATATATAAGAAAAATATGTTTATATATTAAATATATTTATATATAATATAAATTATATGAATATAAATATATACATGTAAATACATGTAAATATTTTCAAAATATATACTGTGTGTGTCTTTATATATACATAATAAATATACACAGTACACACACATATATTATATAAATAAAAACTTTTATTTTGGATGTGATTAATCGCGATTAATTGTTGTCCAGCACATATTTATTTATTTATATATTTATTTATTTATTAAAAAAGCAGGCAGAAAAAATCCCATCCTCTAATGCCTAAAACATACTCACTGTTTTTTTATGGTTTATTCATTTTGTGAAGAGAGATGGTTAAAAAAATCCCGTTTTTCATAGTATTTCTTGTGCAGGGAATGATTAATTATATTTCTATTCATTTTTTAATTTATTTATGTAACTTTTTTGCTGCCCTACCACAACATATCTCTGACAATTTTCTTACCCTTCTGAAAACACAGAATGATATTTTATTATCGAGTGTTTACTTTATTAAACATATTTAAAAGCCACAACTTTTCACAACCCTCCTTAGCAGATATGATGTAGTCTGCAATTTAGAAACAATATTGATTTCATCTTTTTTCAGTACTGTTATAATGTCAGTCTTGATGGCACTATTTGCTCGTCAATGCGGTGGTCTTTACGAAGCGAGAGTTTTGACTCGGACTTTCCGTATTTAAGCCCCTCAGGGGACACGTCCTCATTAGTGCCACTAAACTTTATCACACTTCATGCTTTAATTACATTCCTCATGAATTATTCCTCTGCGTTTCAGCACCATGATCTAAATATGAATGCGGAACGAGTCTGGAAGAGGAGCAGGGATAAAGATGAATTAAAATCAGAAGAGGACAGGGAGTGTCGGTGGATATGATTGGCAGTTGGGCTTGTTTATGATGGAGAGCGGTTGATGTGGGCGGAGGGTTCCGCTGTGCTGGGATTTCTAATGGGAATTTGCTGTTTCGTGGGGGAACGGGCGTGTAAATGTTTAATGAGGATTCTCGTTCTGGAGCGTTTCCTGTACTCTAGCTACCTCTGTGCTGTAATGGCCGGCTCTGACTTTTTCAGGTGGCAAATGGATCTACAGCATAGGCAGGGGAAACTCATGTTTAGTCCTCAAATATAACCTGAAATATCCATAGAGCACACTGTATCATACAGTACATATAGTCGTATGCAGTGCTGGGTAGATTACTTAGTCTGTTACTGATACCAAATTACATGACCAAAGTTGTAGTTAGTAAATAAACCATTACATTACACATTTTAGGTAATATAATCGGACTGCTTTTTGTACAGTAAATATATTACTTCACCTAATATATTTAGTTTAAGTAATATATTTACTGTACAAAAAGCATTAATTTTCATGTAATAAAGGGATTCCCAAACGTTTTTGGGAATCCCTTTATTACATGAAAATTAATAACGTAAATGTTTTCAATTTAATGTGTTTGAAAGTCAAAAGCCTTTAAAAGACAGTCATACATGATTAAATAACTGTCATGACACGTGCAGGAAATGAGGCGAGAACTCAAGTGCTGGGGAATGGTGACGTTTTTAATATAAAAGAAACAGAAAAACAGAACATAA
>JAFVLL020042813.1:0-35772 GCA_021397915.2 Tor tambroides
ACAGTTGCTGCCAGTAGAACTCCAAAGGTTCATCCTAAAATGAAAATTCTGTCATATTTACTTCACTCTCATATTGTTCCAAACCCGTATGAACTTCTTTATACTGTGAAACACAAAAGGAGAATGTTATTAAGAATGTACTGGTTGTTTTTCCATTCATTTACAAAGAACAGAGAATGGAGATTTCAATTATAAAAGTAGTCAAAGCAAATCATGCACAATATATGTAAGCCCATATATCGAGGAACAGACTGAAATTGATGTATTGTTGAGAGTTTATTATACATTCTTTTGAGACAAATCCTTTCAGTGATTCGTTTGATCCAATTCACAAAACAGGTTTCAATGATCTGTTTGTAAATCGAACTGTTGCAGTTAATGGGTTCACCTCATTCTATTTCAGCTTTACTTCAGTTACTGTAAATGATTCTTAATTTAGTTTAAATTAACCATAACAACACTGAATGATGTTTTTATAAAGATGGAATTTAATTTGAGTTTTAAAGATCAATTTTATTATTATTCAAACAAACTGTTCTTAATTGCAGTGCACGCTTCAGAATTTTGTGTTCCACAAAAGAAATCAGTCATACGGCTCAGAGTGACACGAGGGTGAGTACATAATGACAGAATTCTCATTTTTGACTGAACTATCTCTTCAACCTGCATTTAAAATATTTTTTAATGGCAGAACCACCCACAAATGACATTTTCACTTGACATTACATTAACAAAAAGAGTGCTCAGTTCAGTTCAAAATTTAACTTTCTGTTGGTCATGAAAAGCTTGCAGTTGTTTGTGTTTTACAGAGAGCACGGCGCAACCTGATATCTGGTGCTACGTACCCAGTCTTGATGTCTGTTTCCTCTTGATCTCTGTAAGTTTGGGGATCGGATACGGTCCATAGCACTGAGTAAATATCATGGCCAGCTGCTGACTAATCACTTCATTCTGCAAACCATGAGAAATAGTAACAGGTAAGACCCCTCTCATCAAGACCCATTACAAAACAACAGATTTTGACTTGCCTTGAGGGTGTTACAGCGCCTGAACTTCAATGGGTGAAGGTTATGTGTATGTGTGAGCTTGCATAGCAAAACCGCACCATCTATTCTTGAGAAGTATCGATGCATGGTGTTTTTTTGGGATCAGTACTTTGTTACGAAGGTGATAGGAGTAAGATTCTTAAATCCCTGTCAGATCGCTTCCTCTGCAGTTTGAAAGATCAGCTTCTCTGAAAGATTGTTAGAGGTTCCTCATCAACTTGACATTTCTCTCGCCCGGCCTGCCTCTGCCTCTACAAATCACCTGCTGTCAGCATAGCACTGCTATTTCCTCTCTCTCCCGCTCTCTCTGCCGTTCTTTCTCTTGGTCTCTCTCTCTTTGTACTAACAAGCAGACACACATTACTTGAAGGTTGAGCAGGGAGCAGAAACTGTCAGTCATCCCTGCAGAGCTCAGAGTAAGGTTCCTTGACTCCACCATAGATCAACCTTGACAAACACGCTCACACATACACCTACTGTAGCCCCAATAGAAGGAAATCCACGTTTATCTTTACTTCCTGTACTGTCTGATTTGCTATAGAGGGAGTAGGTATGGATGTGTGAAGCAGATGTAATGGTCAGTGTCTAAGGATTCTTTCTAGCACCCTAGGTTTCAAAGCAAAGTTCGCTATTACATAATGCTGTGGGAGGACGTCAACAGAATGCCCAATTCAAATTATGCGAGTTTCTGCCTTCACTTCTTGTTCTAAAGAAGCAATATGTTCCCCAGGGTTTTGGACTCTAATGATTCTAAGGGAAGTAACCCATGGAAATGTTCTAGAAATCACAGGCAAGCTACTGGCAAGACCAAGATCAGAGGTTTGATTCCCAGAGAAAGCATATGATGTCAATTGTGGAAATTTGCACTCTGAGTTGGTGCGTATGAGTTTAGCATGTGTTTTTATTCACCTTGCTGGCGCGCAGGATCTGGAACATGAGTGGGAGGCCGTGTGTTATGAGTTCCTCTGTGTACTCCTCCTCTTCAATAGAGCTGAACTCTTTCAGCAGACCCTGGATCAGCGGCCGCCGGTGCTGCAGGAAACAGGTTCGCAGGGACGCCAGCCAAGTGTGCAGCGTCCAGGGCACCCCTGATATACACAAAAACACATGACAAACACCGTTTTACTTTTTAACAAGTAGGAATGTTATGTGATCAGTGATGTAAGTCGCCTTTGAGATTTTCACAATGGTACACACAACCATTCAAAGTTTTGGGTCGGCAAGATTTTTAAAAATGTTTTTGAAAGAATCTCTCATACTTACCAAGGCTGCATGTATTCATTCAAAAATGCAGTAAACCAGAAATATTGCAAAATATTATTACAATTTAAGAAACTGTTTTGTATTTTAATATATTTAAAAATGTAATTTATTTCTGTGATGGCAAAGCTGAATTTTTAGCAGCCACTACTCCAGTCTTCAGTGTCACATGATCATTCAGAAATTAAAATTAATTTATTTCTAAATAAATAATATTTATTTGCAATTTTATAATATAATATTTAAATTATAATATTTTTTATAATACATGTCTTTACTGTAACTTTTGGTCAATTTAATGCACCCTTGCTTAATAAAAGTATAAATAAATAAATAAATAAAATAAAATTATATATATATATATATATATATATATATATATGTAAATAAAGAATAAAAAGTAGATAGAAAAGAGACAGATAAAGCTAGTGTTAGAAGGTTACGTTTTTTAATGAATAAAAAGAAAACAAGTAGATTGAACAGAAAAAGAATAGAGAACGCTAGTGTTAGAGGGTTATGTTTTTTTAATGAATAAAAAGAAAACACGTAGATACAATAGAAAAACAATAGAGAACACTAGTGTTAGAGGGTTAAGTTTTTTATTAATAAAAAGAAAACAAGCAGATATAGAGAGTTCTAGTGTTAGAGGGTCAAGTGTAGATGTATATATAGCAGTTCCATGCAAATTTCTGTTTTATTTTATGCCATAACAAAATTGTCCACAGCACAATTCTATTCAACAAGCCATTCATTACATTAAGCTATACTTAAAGTAAGCATTAGCACTGTATTAATTCTAACTGAATGTTATGCAAATTCATTGTGATACCATTATGTTATTATTGGAGATACAGTATCAGTACTAACCTAGACTTCTGATGTCCAATGTGATGTCGACATAGCCGTGTTCAGAGCTGTGATACATCGCCTCTCTTAGAGCTTTGAGTTTGGCCTTCCCCGTGCGGGTTGCTTCCATCTTCAGGGAATTCCTCTCTTCCATCTCTGATCCCTCAGCCAAGATCTCCTGTAGAGACAGAACATCTGCCTTCCCCTTTTCCGACTGCGACAGAAGCTTGCAGAACACGTTCCTGCAGCACGAGGATGAGGATCATATGATTTTGCAGTTTTATTAATAAATTACGAGACTGTGTGTGTGTGTGTGTATTTGACTAAAGCATGTGTGTGTGTATTACCTGTGTCCATGCGCTGCGGCCAGGCTGTAGGAGTTCATGTCCCCGTGCGGTGCGGTAGAGATGCCGTTGCGGTACATGGTCCCAACCATGGGGTCCGCTCCTCTCTCCAAAAGCAGACTGACCAGCTCAAAGTTCCCTACAGCACACAAACTGCTGAGTCCTCTCTTGTGGTCTCGCTGGCTTATAATTCAGTAATTCGAGAAGGAAGTGGCACTGTTGTCCGGTCTGCAGCGTGAGCTTTCTTACCTGCAGCGGCAGATAACTGCAAAGGCGTCTCAGTGTAGTTCTCCATCCCGTCCTGCAGAGAGCCCTCCACATTAGCTCCAGCGTCCAGAAGCAACTGAGATAAAAGGAAGGAGAGAGAGGAGATTTGGTTTTCCATTATGGAGAACTCCAGCTGTAGTGAGTAAGCTAATGAAAGCAATTCCTGCTAAGATTAATTAGATGAATTAGAGACAATGACAGTGAAATAAGCAAACACATAATGAATCATAATGGCTGTACAACTTCATGATCAAATAAGAGTGCACCAAGAACCTCAATGCATGCAGACAAGGCTTTCAGGAGAAAACTGATGCATACGCTACAGGAGTTTTATGGTTTGGCTTGAAATCTTGCTGAAAGTTCAGGCAGGAGAGAGAGGTCACTACCTGCACCACAGGGATGTGCTGGTGAAGTACGGCGAAGGTGAGAGGCGTAGCCTGCCGGGTCTCTGGGAAGACTGAGGGGTACTTTTGCACTGTGTTTGGCACCTACGGGAGGTACAGGGGACAGAGCAGGGCACAAATCAGAGAGATGGAGACCTTTAAAAACCTGTCCTGTCCTGGGAAAAGCAAAGAGACGCTGCGCTCAGCTAAAAATATGGAGATAGGAGAGGATTTTTGGCCTTTTTGCCTCTTTGTAGGAGCTGCCTGCATAGTATCTATCTATCTATCTATCTATCTATCTATCTATCTGTATGTATTATGGGATGGATGCATTAAATTGATCAAAAGAGACAGTTTCCACAAAAATATTAAGTAGCATAACTATTTTCTACATTGATAAACTCAAAAAAGCCTATTTTTAAGATTTATGCAATTTAATTAATAGTAAAAGTCCACCAAACTAAATTGAATAATCCTTACGTATTTTAATTAAACAACTGTACAATCAGTTATTCAGTTAAAATATGTAAGGATTATTCAATTCAATTTGATGAAATTTTACTATTAATTAAATTGCGTAAATCTTAAAAATAGGCTTACAATTTTTTTTGAGTGCAATAAGAAGTGTTTCAACTTTCAGAAGTATCAAAGCATCAGAAATACTGTCAAATTGTTTTACAAGACCTACTAAAATAAATTAATATTATTTTCAATTCATTAATTACAAAAACAGATTTTATTAGCTTTTCAATTCAACATACAACTAAAATTATTATGCTGATAATATAATTTGTGTGAAGTAGTGTATATTAAATTATTTAAATTAAGTATTTTATTTCTGTTATTTCTATTCTAATTTTTGTTTACAGCAGCACCAAATACCTTGTATTTGGCAAACTAAAGGTTAATGTAATAACAACACTTTTGGGGTTTTAACCGGCAACTTTCTATAAAAATGTTTATTAAATTATTATTTTAAATTTAATTTTATTATTAAAAATTAACCTCTAACACTAGCATTCTCTATACCTTTGACTTGTTTTATTTTTATTTAAAAAATACCCTCTAACACTAAAGTTCCATCTTCTTGTTCTATTCTATTTACTTGTTTTCTTTTTATTTATTATTATAAAAAAACTTTGTTAGGCTAACCGCGACTAAAATAAACGATAAAATAAAAAAATAAAGATGTCTGCTAAATGACTAAATGTAAATGTGAATTAAAAAAAAAAAAAAAGATCAAATATGGACACCACTGAATATACATTTCTTTTTTATTTCCATTTCTACTCAAATTTATTTCTACATATTTTAAAGTATAAAAACTGAAGGTTAACCCAATATGTTGCCTTATCTTCCGGCATATGTTTTGACAGTAAAAAACAAGACAAAATTCTTGTGAGATGTTTGACGGAGGCAGAAGGTGCCAGGCTTTGTGAGAGAGAAAAACAACACCTGATTCATACCAAACGTCAATGAACTTTTCACATTTTTATGACACAGAGTTGTAAACAATATTATTCCCTGCTACAAGTGACTGAAACTGTGACTTGCGCTGATATCTCTCTGAGATGTGTTTTATCAAGCTGGAAATAGCGACAAATAGTGAGCATGTATATTAGTGAGAAATCTGTCTTTGCTAGCTTCTAGGGCCGAGTTTGGCAGAACAACACCTTGTGACAGTGACTTCCAACAATACAGAGGAAATCTACCCAGACAAATCCCTCATGGGCATGCAAAGCAGTCTGAGTTTTCTCCTGTCATACCACAACACAAACACAAACACTACACATGAAACTACATGACGGGGAGGATGGCTGTACAGAATGTGCATATAAGAACACAGCAGAGATGTAGTCACAAACCTCACTGTTGATGTCGGCTCCTGCGTCTAGCAGCATCTGAACCATGGCTTCGTCACCGCGAACACATGCGTACATCAGAGGGGTCATGCCCTGCAAACACACAAAAGACCAACTGAGCATATGCAACATTTTTTTCTGATTGTGGAATAAGTAAAGAAAACTACTTGATAATATGCAGCATTTTATTTAAATACATTGCTCTATTTTATACACACAACATTCAAGCACTGAAAGAGTCTACTTGTGTTGACAGAAACCAATCTCCTGGAAAACCATAACATTATTCAAATCAAGAGAATGAAAATCAGATAACAAGTGAATTAGCTAAGAAACAATGGTAATGGCAAATGTTTCCACTCCCTGAGGTCAGTAACGGAGCAAAGCAATCAGTGATGGAATGAGCACTGGTGTGTGCTCTGATTAACACGGTCAATCGTTAAACATTGTGAATCTTGAGGGATACCTGCTGTGCAAATCTGTTTGTTTCCTTCTGGGTTTCCATTAATGGAAAATATAGCAATGTGTGCAAGCATTTATTGTCAGCAACCTATCAACGTATGCATTTATCTGCATTTAATAGTGATGTATGGTAGATTTTTACACCTGGAGCTGCACCTGCATTTGTACTGGGATGGGACCTCATGAACGAACCACTTCTAGGGACTGAAACTTTTTTCTTTTTCTTTTTGAGAAAAAAGTTTTTGTTTAGGGCTGTCAAAGTTAACATGTAAACTTAACTTTTCTTTTGCATTCACATTCAAAATTTGATTCAATTCTGACAAATACATTAATTTAGATGAACTGTGATTATTTTATTCTATTCAAAGCACACGTTTTTAAAAGAAATCAATTCTCAAATTTAATTAATTTAATTTAATTAACAAGTACAAGTAAAAAATATTGACAAAGATACATATAATATCACACTTAAGATTTTTCTTATAAATTACATTATACATGTTTTATACATGAAAATATGCAGCTTCCTTTTCCATTCAAAAGTTAAGGGTTGAGAATATTTTTATATATTTTTTAAACAAGCTGAAATAATTTGATCAAAAATATGCTAAAAATGCTAAAAGAAATACGCTAAAAACAGTTCATGATAATATTGTGAAATATTATTACAGTTTGAATGAACTGTTTTCTGTTTTAATATATTTTAAAATTGTTCTTTATTCCAGTGATAGCAAAGCTGAATTTTCAATTTAATATTTTATTAAATTAATTAATATTAAATACATTTAATTAATGTATTAATATTAGAAGCCCTGATAACTTTTTACTCAGAATATTTTGATGAGAAGTTAAAAAGAACAGCATTAATATGAAATACAAATATTTATTTTAAAAAAAAAATATATATATATATATATATATAATCTGATTGATCAATTTAACGAATCCTTGCTGAATAAAAGTATTAATGTCTTTCATTTAAAAAAATCTTCCTGACCCCAAACTTCTAAACAGAAATGTATATTTGTAGAAATTGTAATATTTGTAATTGTTTATCCTTAAAGAGATGATGAAACCCCTACATACTGTCAAAATACAAAAATAATGCCAAGTTTTGTATTTGTGTACTGAACATGTCTGTTTATGTAACAGTCTCGAACCTGTTCACTCATACTGTTGATTCCACCAGGTCCTAGTAAGTTGACGGCCTGGTTGACAAGGTCAGTGCGGCCGCAGTTGAGCATGCGGAAGCCCAGGTCCTGCAGGAACTTGGCCTCGGTCGAGGCAGCATCCAGCTTACGTGACACACAGAAACAGTCATCCGTCCTGTGGCACACATACAAAAACATCTCTCTAATGTCTTAATCCTCTGCAAAAAAGCTTGAGTCACATATTCCAAGTGAAACACTCATCTATGGGCGAACCTTTCATTACAACACTTGGCAATAAAACAGCAGTTATGGTGTGACGCATGCCTTATGTTGGGTCGACTGAGCTTGTTTTCCCTGTACAAACTGTTTATGAGCCATTTTCATTTCACTCATGATGGGTAGCAATATCTGGTAGCTGGATGTTAATTTAACGGTAGCACGCTTACTTCAGCTGGCGGGGTTCACAATCCACCCCGGGCAGCAGGAGTCTGGCCGCCTGCCGAACATCATCGCTATCCACTGAAAAGCTGCGGCGGTGCTCCGCGTGTGCCAAAGCTACTCTGATCCACTCCATCAGAGGAGGCAGTGCGAGAAACGGCCTGCAGGAGGAGACAGAATGATTATGCTATTTAACAAATACACATCATTTGTCTTTACTAATGTTACTTTGGTATTATTTATTATTATTGTATCAACTAATATGTTGAATTAGCTTTTATATTTTCAGTTTTCACTTTCATTTTAATTAAATCTTTAGTCATTTTGCTTTTGTGCTTTTGAAAATTAGTTTTTAAAATATTTTTTTCAGTAAGTACTTTGCATTTCAGTAAGTTTTAGTGAGCAACCAAAGCAACAATTCTCATTTTTGTTTAATTTATTTATTTCAGCTTTATTAATATTAACTATATATAAATATAAATTTTGTATACTACAATAAAATTTGTATACTACAAAAAATATATAGTGTGTGCGTGTGTATGTATATATATATATATATATATATATTTTGTAGTATACGATTTCCATATAGCCTATATATAAACTTTGACACAAAAAAATTGAAAAAATTAACATTTTTGATATTAGCAGAAAGAAAAAAAGAGGTCTCTTAAAAAAGGCTGCATTTATTTGATAAAAAAATACAGTAATCGATAATATTGTGAAATATTATAATTTTATATTATATTATTATAATTATAGTTTTTTTTAAAACATTTTAAAATATAATTATTCTTGTTGTGGCAAAGCTGATTTTTCAGCAGCTGTTACTCCAGTTTTCAGTGTCACATGATCAATCAGAAATCATTCTAATTATTATCAATTAATGTTGGTGCTCAATTATGTATATGTATGTGTTTACATATATTTGGAACTAAAACTTATTTTAGTTAGCTGGAAAGGCAGCATCTAATTTTTGTTTATTTTAAGTTTTTCATCTAATATTTATATTAGATAATATTAGCATTATTTCAATTAACAAAAATGTTTTAATAGTTTTAGTTAGCAATAACAACACTGATCTTTAAATACTTCAGTCTCTGAAAGACAAAAGCTAGATTTAATCTCACAGCAACTGATTTAATATCAGCTCAACTAACAAAAGCCCTTTTCATGACCTTGGAAGATGAAATTTTTTAATTGGGTTTCTATGCTAAATCTCATTAGCAGCTGAGCAACACAATGTAACCTGAGAATATTTACATCAAACAAGATCAAAATTCAGCAGACAAATCAACCAATAAACATTTACTTATTTAATATCTTTGAAAATGACACTAACATAATTTTCCATCAGATACAGGAAGTGCTTCACCTAATCTTCATTTATTCGTAACATGGCTTCATTTCATTGCATTGCCTTTGCCTTGTAGTTTGTTGCACTGCATTTCTCATTTACACTCCTCGGCATTTCATCATATTATAGTGCCAAGCTGAATACATGACTACTTGTCTTAAAGTAAGTACCTTGAGCCACTGCATCAATCAGAAAGCTCCCTAGCAAAAATACCCAACCACAATGGAAGTCCCCTCACCTCTCAGTCTGTAAGGTGACTTTGGACGGCTCTATGTTGGGGTTCTCCCACTCCATCTGAGGGCAGTGCATGAAGTAGCAGAGCGTATATAAAGCTTCGGGCTCCCAGTGGATCAAGCTGCTCTTCTGAGGGAGCGGAGTGCCGTTGCTGTGGTTCTTTATGCTCAGAGGCTGGAGGTGATGCATGGCTCTGGACACTAAATCACCTGTCGGGGCACAAGAGACCTTTGGTTTGCTGGGAATGATGTAAATGGTGAAGGACAGTACTGTCGTCGTATTGACGTTACAGCATAAAAAATTAGCAGCTCTGTCAATCTTTCTCTGCCAGTCAGCTGTTTGTAGGTCCTCGGCAGCACGTTTGTCAGTAATGAAATTCTCAGCCAGTCCATCAAACTGAATATTACACAAAACGGTTATGTAATTTTGCCATAGTACACCTGTCAGGACTCTTAACAGGACAGATTTTTGATCACTCCGAATGACCCGGGTATATCGTTTGAATTTAAAAACTCTATAGGTGCCTATTTGCATATTTATAATTTGAAAAAAAGTCAAAAGTTCAGAGTATTTAAATGGTTTTAAAGAAGTCTCTTTTTCTCACCAAGGCTGCATTTATTTAATCAAAAATAGTAATATTGTGAAATATTATTACAATAAAAAACTGTTTTTTTTTTTATTTTAATATATTTCAATATATAATAAATACATATTTCTGTGATAGCAAAGTAGAATTTTCAGAAATATGCTGAATTGGTGCTCAATTACTGCCACATACAGTAACTCATTTAATATCAGCTCAACAAAAAAAAAAAAAAAAAAAAAGACCTTGGAAGAATTATTTTTTTAAGCTAAATCTTACTAGCAGTTAAGCAACGCAACACGGCCTGAGAATATTTATATCGAGTTCAAAATTTAGCAGAAAAATCCACCAATAAATGTTTACTTATTAAATATCTTTTAAAATGATGCTAACATCATTTTCCATCAGATACATGATGTGTTTTTGCAATATATATATATATATATATAATATAAATTATATGAATATAAATATATAGCCTACATGTAAATACATGAAAATATTTTTAAAATATATATACTATATATGTTTGTCTTTATATATACATAATCAATATACACAGTACACACACATATATTATATAAACAAAAACTTTTATTTTGGATGTGATTAATCACGATTAATCATTGCCTAGCACTAACACACATACACACACACACACACACACTGTATATAACCTATACAGAGTGTATAAAGTTATGTGCACGTTTGCATGAGATGTTTTGTAAAGCGCAGACAATCTGATGGATTGTGTTGAACACCAAAAATGCAAAATATCACAAACCTCTTTTCAAACAAGGTCACACAAAGCTCTGCATTCATTACACAGAACATTAAACACTATCCCTCTCGGTCTAATGACTATTGCCTTTCATATGTGAAACTTTCAGGTCATCTGCGGTCTCATTTAGTCCATGAGACCTAATTCTTCTGAATGCATTCAACTGAACCGCACTGTGTTCAGTACAGTCAATAACACACTCTGAAAGGAACACTGAGAAACAGCCTCATCTATTGCTCTGCAACTTAAATGACTGCAGCACTCGCACTTATTCTCCCTAGAACATTTCCCATTTCTGTTACTCCAATGAATTAACAAGGTGCAAGATGAGCATTCATTTAGCGAAATAAACGGTTTGTTTAACTGCTGTAATTCCTCAGCCAAGGCTGCAGATTTAAAGGTATAGCCAACCTGATTTCACGAGAAAACGTAACTATTTTACAAGGTGATGATTTTGCATACATTTGTATGAAAATGTGCATTTTTTTAGAAAAAAGCATGACGGTTCGCCTATAATCCAAGCCTTAAATGGGGTCATGAACTGCCTTTTATTATTATTTTGTAATGTTCTCTGAGGTCCACTTATAATGTTATCAAGACTTTTACATCAAAAAACATAATTTCGAAGTAAAAGGCTATTTTCTGTCCTGTTTTTAACCCCTCTCATCAGAACGCTCCATTTGAATAGGCGTGTCGGATTGTAGACTCAGAAGTAAATGCCCACTGCTATGATTGGCTAATAGTTGTGTATATTTGCCAGCCTACATCCTTCATAGATGAACGCTGCTGTAATTTAGGTTAAAAATGCATAAATACTCAGTACATATCAAATAATCTGTAATAACAGACAAAGCAATAGTGATCACATAATGAAAATAGTTACTCACACTTGTGTGGTTCGACATTGGATCGGCACAGCATCGTCTTTTAGTTTCTATCTTTCTGAAAATCCTGCGTCGAATTGTGCCTTGTTTGTAAAGGAATCCACGGTGAAATGAAGTGAACAAAGGACCAAGTTCTAACTGACATCGTCTGGCACTTCAGTAAATTTCATTAAATAAGGTTTATCGTTTGGTTTCTGCGTAGACCTGCATTTGCTGCTCTTGTCACTTATCAACTACATGTGAAAATCGGTGGGCAGGGCTAAACAGGCAGCGATGTAGAAGCAGGCGTTGATCTTCTTCTGCGGAGGCCGGGTTTAGCCACACTATTATGTCATAAAGTTGCACATTCCACAATCGTTTTGGCAGACTAGTTTCAATATAAGCTGTTTTTAGACTAAATAGAAAGTTTTAAGTTCTGAAACTTACAGGATGTTTTTATCGTACAAAGACCTCTTATATGTCAAAAGACCAAGGGAATTTTGATTTCTCAGTTCATAACCCCTTTAAACATAACTGTCACTGGCCATGAGTGGATTGTACAAAAAACGTATGAATAAAATCATACGAATTCAAATTTAGAAGACACCAATTTGCCGAAATGCAAAATAGATATGAAATGTGAAACAGTGTTGGAATAGCTCACCTAAAAATGAAAAACCTGCCATTATTTACTCACCCTCATGTTGTTCCAAACCTGTATGAAGTTCTTTCTTTCGTGGAAGACAAGAGAAGGTGTTCTGAAAAAAGTTTTGGTTTTTTTTCACTGCATTTAAGTTAGTGCGGTCCAATGTTTTATTGGATCCCACTGACTTTCATTGTATGGAAAAAAAACAGCTGAATTCTTCTGAATTTGGAACACCATGAGCGTGACACAATGACAGAATAAACCAAGAATGCAGGCATTGTAAAGAGGGAATACTGATGAGTTTGAGCGGAAGCTATGTGGACTATCTGACAGCGGAGGCCAAAGATATGCACTGTAATTATACACAATAATTACAGGATTATGTGGAATACATTATCAGCAGCCGTGGCAGCTACACGCACGAAACAATAAAGCGCAAGAATACACCTGTCAGCAGAGAAACACACAGCGTTTGCAGTCGGAGGTGGTGGCAGGACGCTCTCGAGAGGAGCAGAGGGGCTGGAAGCCACCTGGGGCACTTCTGTGACCGACACTCATCTCTTATTCATGATAGCGTGTGACATTTCCTCAAGTCAGAGGGGTAGCAGAGAAACTGACTGAGAGATATGCTCAAGATTAACCAGCTAAACAAACAGCCACGGCAAAAGGTCTTCGTCTATTAGTCATGACTGTAAACCTCATTACCAAGAGAGCCAATCATACAGGTACTGTAGGGTATTCGTATGAACACGCATGGCAATGTAAGATAACAACACAGCAGAAGATTTTATTTTTGCTTGAGCGTCTTGGGATAAATATGATACTCTCATCCGTAACAGCAGAGAAGGTGCCCTTCATCACCAGACTGAGAACGTGACGTTGGGAATGGAGGATGCAGAATGGTGTTTTACTGTGAAAACTGAGCAGAATCGATTGGCTGTCCTCCCTGAACCACGACATAAATTATCAAGGAAAGGCCATGAGAGAGCCAGGTGCTCTGCTTGGCTTTATGTAACAGAACAGATTTTCTGGCTTTTTGAAACGTCAGACTCAGATTAGTTGGATTAACTGTAGTTGTTTTATTTAAAATGTCTGGAAAATTGTACATCATGGGTATAACATCAAAAACTGTATCCCAAAATCAAAAGAAATATATATTTATAGATAGATAGAGTATCAATTAATGATTATTACTAATAATTAATAATATATATATATATATATATATATATATACAGTGCCCTCCACTAATATTGGCACCCTTGGTAAATATGAGCAAAGGTGGCTGTAAAAATAAATCTGCATTGTTTATCCTTTTGATCTTCCATTCAAAAAATTCATAAAATTCTAACCTATCATTGAAGTAAAACAATTGAAAGTAGGAGAGAAATCGTATTGTGAAATAAATACTTTCTAGTTCATATTGGCCAATATTAAAAACTTGTCTATTGCAATGTCCTTCCTCAAGATATGTTCTGAGTTTTCTCTGTAATGCCTGGAAGAGCTGGAGAACACCTGATAAGAGAGCAGAGACCATTCCTTCATGCAGAATCTCTCCAGATCCTTCAGATTCACAGCTCCATGTTGGTGCTTCTCCTCTTTAGTTCACCTCACTCATTTTCTATAGGGTTCAGGTCAGAGGACTGGGACAGCCATGGCAAAAGCTGCATTTTGTGCTCAGTGACCCATTTTTGTGTTGATTTTGATGTTTCTTTTGGATTACTGTCCTGATGGAAGATCCAACCACAGCCCATTATAAGATTTCTAACAGAGGCAGTCAGCTTTAGATTTTTTATCTGTTGATATTGATAGAATCCATGATGCCATGTGTCTGAACAAGTTGTCCAGGACCTCCAGTAGAAAAACAGGCTAACAACATTAAAGATCCAGCAGTATATTTAACCGTGGGCATGGGGTACTTTTTATCCCTGTTTGTACTAAACCCATCTAGTGGATTCGCTGCCAAAAAGCTCTTTTTTTAGTTTCATCTGACCATAGAAGCCAGTGTCATTTGAATTTCCAGTCGTGTCTGACAACAGAATATGCTGGATTTTGTTTTTGGATGAGCGAGGAGAATTTTTCTTGAAACCCTCCTGAACAATATGTGGTGATGTAGGGGGTGTTTGATATATATTTTTTAGGCTTTCTGACTCAAGACTCAACTAATCTCTGCAAATCTCCAGCTGTGATCCTTGGAGAGTCTTTGGCCACTCAAAGTCTCCTCCTCACTGTGCATTAGGACGATATAGACACGTCTTCTTCCAGGCAGATTTGTAACATCTTTAGTTGATTGGAACTTCTTAATTATAACTCTGATGGTGGAAATGAGGATTTTCAATGCTTTAGCTTTTGTCTTACAGCAACTTTCTATTTTGTGAAGCTCAACAGTCTTGTTCTGCATATCAGAACTTTATTGTCTGGTTTTACTCCTTGTGAAGGTTGATTAAGGGAATTTGGCCTTAGTTTTCTTTATATTTAAGATCCTTTGGAACAGGAAGTCACAGCTGGACAATTTCATGCTCCTAGTCACCCTGGTATCCTAAAAAAAAATGTAAATATGAATGGGAATATACTTCAGAGATATTTTACTAATAAGAATTTCCAGGGGTGCCAATAATTGTGGCCAACACGCATTGGAGAAAAACATTTATTTTATCATGAGATTTTCTCTGCACTTTCAATTGTTTTACTTCAATGATAGGTTAGAATTTTGTGAATATTTTTGAATGAAAGATCAAAAGGATAAACAATGCAGATTTATTTTCACAGCCACCTTTGCTCAGATTTACCAAGGGTGCCAATATTGTGTGAAAGGCCTGTACAGGTATATATATGTATACCACCTACTTGTTTTTCATTAGTGCACCCTGTCTGCTTGATAACACGTAAATTGCTAATCAGCCAATCAAGATAGCAGCAACTCATAGCAGCATTTAGGCATCTAGATTTGGTGAAGATGATCATTAAGTTCAAACCGAGCATCAGAATGGGGAAGAAAGGGGATTTCAAGTGACTTTGAACGTGGAATGGTTGTTGGCATGTATAATGGCTGGTCTGAGTATTTCAAAACTGCTGATCTACTGATTTTCAAGCACAACCATCTCTAGGCCACAGAGAAATGGTCCTGGAAAGAGAGAATATCCAGTGAGCGGCAGCGTAAGGGACGAAATGCTCTGTTGATGCTGGAGGTCAAGTAGAATGGGTGACTGGTTAGAGATGGAGGAAAGGCAACAGTAACTCAACAACCACTCACAGCACCACAAAGGCAGAATACCTGCCTGGAACGCACAACACGTTGTCCCTGAAGCAGATGGGCTACAGCAGCAGAAGACCACACCAGGTGGCCGCCCGTCAGCTAAGAACAGAAACGGAGGCACCACACAGGCTCACCAAAATTGGACAATAGAAGATTGGAAAATGCTGCCTGGTCTGATGAGTCTCGATTTCTTCGCCATGGTCTGATGGTAGGGTCAGAATTCTGGCTAAAGAATACGGATCCATCCTGCGTTGTCTCACCTGCTCAGGCCCAGTGGCAGTGTAATGGTGGGAAATATATTCTTGGCACACTTGGGCCCCTTAGTACCAACTGGAGCATCACTGTTTTCAAACACCATGCCTGCCTGAGGCTGTTGTTGAGATCAGTGTTCATCCCTGACTACAGTAACCATCTTCTGATGGCTACTTCCAGCAGGATAACGCACCATGTCAAGGCAAGCCAAAATTACCAGATTGGTTTCTGAATATGACAATGAGTTCGGGCTTACCAAATGGCCTGCACAGTCACCAGATCTCAATCCAATAGAGCACCTTTTGGGATGTGTGAACTGAGATTCGCATCATGGTTGTGCAGCCAACAAATCTGCAGCAACTGCGTGATGCTATCATGTCAATATGGACCAAAATCTCTGAGGAATGTTTCCAACACCTTGTTGAATCTATGCCACGAAGAATTAAGGCAGTTCTGAAAGCAAAAGGGGGTCCAACCCGGTACTAGCAAGGTGTACCTAATAAAGTGGCCAGTGAGTGTATATATGTAATGCATACATTACATAATGCATAAAATGCATTCATTTTTAATTATTAATCTTATAAAATATTACATTTAATTATGAAATATTTTATTGAAAACATCACCAAAATCAAAACTAAATAACGTATACAATTAAGCACATTTCTTATTACTATATTGCAAAAATCATATTCTCATTACTGTAATTAATAATAAATTAATAAATTAATTAAAATGAATAATAATAATAATAGTAATATTTTAGATTTTAGGACCATTTGAGTTTTGCTTTCTTTTAGATATATTGCATGTATTTAAAGTACTGTAGATACTGTATATTTAGCCTTTTCATGATTTTCACCCACAGATTTCACTCATTCTTCTGTTATAAAGACTTGGTCTGGGTCTCATCACACCTACTGTACGTAATGAGGTTGGCTTTTCCAGACATGCCAAAGAAATGTATATCTGAGCAGCCATCGAGGTTACAGCTACATTTTTTTGTGACAGAAAACTCACTGCTCACCAGAATTACTGTATATCCTGTAAGAAAAGTGTAGATAAACAATTAAGAACCAGTCATTGGGCACCAGCGGTGCTCCAGAGCAGTGAAGCAATGAAATGTAATGAGCGTTTTATGGAGCAAGAGGGAATAGATGCATTAGCAGAGCTATGGGAGGAAACAGGGACTTTTAGGAAAACAGGGGGAAAAAAATGTTATGGGCGGCATGGAAACACTCAGTGATGGCAATCCAGCCGTGAATGTCTTTGATTGGTGTCTGGCCAACCTAAAAAAAAACCCTCCTGACTGTTGTGCAGGTTTCGTTCAAGACAGAGCCTAATGTAAGACACTTAAACAGCTATTTATTCTGCACAAGAGTCGATTCTCCTTTAGGGCTGTTTTTAGAATCGGTGCAGACTAATGCGAAAATGACTATCAACAAATGTACGTTTCTCAATTAGCTGTTAATGGCTAAGTAACTGCCATAGCCCAAGGTAAAGTTTTTGCACGCACACACATAAATGCTGAAAGCAGAGAATTGGTCATATTTAGATCAAACAAACCATTACACAAATAAATGTAGTATGTAGGAGAAAGCCCATAAAGTGCAATGGAGCTTAGCTTTTCTGGACTTCATTTGTCCCTCAGTTATTAGATTTTATTTCACATAATAGAAACTAAATTTAAATATCCACCACTTATCTTTTTTATACAGCAAGCAATAGCTACTCAATCTGCATTACTGTTAAATTGACCTCAGAAAGAGTCAGATTTTTTCATGCAAATCTGGAGAGGGAATTATTAAGAAAGAAGATCTGCTAACTCAAGGACACAATGGAATTTAAAGAGACAAGAGCATGACAAAAAAGGCTCTTAATGCATTGACCTTTTGACCTTTTAGTGCTCTGCAGGGAGAGATGTGTTCTAGTTAACCTGCTCATGAGTGACTCATAAAAACCTATGTACTGTAAGAAGAAGATTTAATCTATCGCCATGCTCTGCTGTTATGGGATTTTATGAGTGCAATTACATTAAAGTACTATTACAATATGGAATTGTAGATTTCAGGCTTCCCTCTAGATATATACAGCTGTGAGAGGATCGTGACAAGCCTACAAAAGGTCATAAGTACTTCAGATGTACAGTGATTTGCTGAGAGGCAGTGACTTTGAGAGTCTGAATGCCTTCCATTCCGATTTAATAACATACAGATTTGAACTTTATAATAACCCTGATCCTACTGCAAAAGTCTGGTACAAACACTGTACTTAAAGACAGTTATAAATATACATTACATAATACACTAGCAGTCAAAAAATTGTAATAATTATGATTTCATCACCAAGATGAAAAATCTGATTAAAAATCTGTTTTATTAATAAGAAAATGACAGTAAAAATAGTAATACTGTGAAATGTTATTACAATTTAAAAGAACTCTTTTCAGGATATTTTAAAAATGTATTCCTGTGATGGCAAATCTGAATTTTCAGAAGCCATTACTTCAGTTTTCAGTGTCACATGATCAGAAATCAGCTCAAGAAACATTAGCAAATGGTTTTTGCCACTTAATATTTTTGTGGGAACTGTGATAAACTACCATTCAAAGGTTTAGGCTATAAGTAAGATTTTTAAAAAGAAGAAATTAATACTTTTATTCAACAAGGACACATTTAATTGATCAAAAGTTATTCATCAAAGTATCCTGGAAAAAAAATGTATCCGTTTCCAGAACAAATATTAAACAAAAAATGTTTTTATATTCAGCTTTGCTATCACATGAATAAATAAAATTTTATAAATGTAATAAAACATTAAACAGTTATTTTAAATTGCAATACTTATATTACAGTAATATTTATATTACTGATTTTAATGACCTTTTCATCAAATAAATGCAGCCTTGGAGAGCATAAGAAATTTCTTTCAAAAATCTTAATTATTCCAAACTTTTGACTTGTAGTGTATCACATAATATCTATTTATAACTGTGTTTCTTTCAGAAACTTAATTATTCCAAACTTTTCACCAGTAGTGTATGTATTATGAAACATACGGTTCTTCTGAATACAGACTTGGGGTCTTATTCACATCAAGTTTGTACTATTTTAAATCTTTCTTGATAGGCAAACTCTGTAAAATAATAAAAAAAGAAATAAAAAAGAAATCAGCAAAACATACAAAAAAATCTGTTATGTCATTAAAAGCTGTATAATTAGATCTACATTTTGCAAGTTCAGCCTTCTCTTAAAATAAACTCTGCCCTTTGAGTGAGAGTGTTCTGTTGTGACTGTCCAAAAGCTGATAGAGCCTCTATGTGACAGTTGTTGTTCCTGCCCTTGCTGGAGGCGGAATACTCAATGTGTAAATCAGGGGAGGACCGCTGTCCCTAACCAGGGTTCAAACTGCCCTCAACTTCCCCTGCAGGGTCACTGGGGACATCCATGAGAAAGAGAGAGACAGACAGAAGAGAGGAGCTGGAAATAGATGAAGCATTTTATGGAAATCTCCATGGATACTGTGTTTATAAAGAAGTACTAATGGAAATTTTTATATTTAAGTTTTGAAGAGCACAGGCATTTCTGAAGGAACAAACTGCAGCATTTTGCACATATTTGCTTCTCCAAAGCTTTGCTATGAGAAGTTTCCATTTACTTTTCAGATATTAAACAGGGCCATGCTTATTTGTTGTATTTTTGTGTTTGTTGTTGCCGAGTTCATATAAGGCAGCTGCTGTGACTACAAAGATTTTGCTTTCAAGGTCTGTCCTGCAGCACATATAGAATTGCATTTAAAATCAATGTTCTCAAGAATAGAACAAGCTTTCTGCTGTAAAATATATTGAATTACATGACCAATCTCCTAAGTAAAAGAGCTTTACATCTAATTAGATTTGCATTTCCAGATGGAAATACCAGTGCTTCCAAGGCAGCAAACCAATAGTATTAAAGTTTTAGGCAAGATTGAGTTTCAGGCTTTGGTTCTGCTTAAATTAAATGCTGTTGTTGTCATGACATTCATCATGCATCTTGTTTTCAGATGGCTGCACATCACACGTCACTGTGCAGTAAAGTAAAGGGAACTATAACTGGATAAATATGTGCAAGACAAGACAAGAGTTTAATAATTCAGTATTCCAAAAATATGCAAGAATGCAATGTATACTGTACATATATTATAAATATTACACATACATAAAACAAAAAAATAAATGCATATTATATATATAGCACTAGTGGGTGCAGGACACTATAGTTCATTTATGTAAGTAAGGATAGCAAAATAAAGTAAATTCTGGCATATTATACCCAAAAATTCTTCATACAGTGGACTACCAGTAAAACTGATAAAAATTTGGGACCAAAAATTTGATTTGACACTCTGACCTGACGGTGTTTTGTTACATACCTTTCTATCAAAGTTATCTGACATTATCAAGATGAATTTGTTCTGACACAGTTTAACACTTGAGTTCTTGTCATATTTTATTACCATTTTCTAAACTATAGCAAATAAACTGTGATAATGTGAGAAATGTTGAAGGTGTCTGAATAAATTTTTGTTTGACTGTATATACATACATAAACACAATTATAATATATAACATATATAATTAATATATAATAATATATAATATACAGTAATAATAGTCCTTTCTGATCCTCAAATCTGATTGGCTGAGAACATTTTTCAGCAGTGCGATATTCTATTGATAACAGAACTGTTTCACCATTTGTATCGCTCTGCTTGTGGTATTTCTCACAGCAAATATCATGGTGGATGCCCAAATCCACTATAATTTTTATAAATAATACTATTTTTGTTTCACAAAATGTAGTTTTATGAGTTTTTTAGGTGAGAATGTAGCTGTTTAGACTTCAAACATGCGGTTTGTTAATAAAGATAACGTCTATTTGAAAATTTGCTTCAACGTTTTTGGAGATGTGAGCTCCAGGGCATCAGCAGCCATTCAGCGTTCATGAACCCTGTGGCCTTGAGCCTACATACAGTATATAATGCATTATATATTATAGATATGTGAGTGTGTACAAAATATAAAATAGAATAAAATAGAATACTCACACACAAACAAAATTATAGATAAAATTGCCTAATTTACTAATTATAAATGAATTATTTGACATATTTGTTGATTATTATTAATTATTAATAATGAAATACATTATGTATTAATTATTACATGTATTATTAAACCAGATGGAGATGCACATGGACAAACTGCATGCTGCCTAACTAAGAGTGAGTTACTGATAACAATGACCATTTTAAAAAGCAGTGCATTAAATTCAGGGGAAAATCAAATACAGTGTATGGCACTTGTATGAGATTGGATTTTGCTGTATGGGATGTTGAGAGCTAAGGGCCTGTTTGAGGTGAGAGAGGGAGACCTGAATCCTGAGCAGATAGATTCCTACTAGTAAACACATACCACTTTGGTGTGAAATGCTCCAACCTGGGTCTAATACTTACTTCAAACGAAATGAATTTGCATTGAAATTTATATCTTTAAACACCTTGCACCATCATGAAGCTGTTCCTGAGTACTGTGAAAATCTGCTGTACATGCAAATCAAACAGAGCTGTAGATCACCCGACAGAACTACTACCAGGTAAAACGCTTAAAAGAGCATACATGCAAACACAGACAAGTATTAACCCAAACAATGATGGAGGCTTCCACTTATTTGAACAAGGAATGATTGGTAGATAAAGTATAAAGTGCAGAAGAGCTATAATTTAATTTGAAAAACAGACGATGGTTACTCACTGAGCTCAGCGATGCTCCCCACGCGTGTGGCCAGCAGGGACTGCTCAATAGTACGCTGCTCGGACTGACTGTAGGCGTCTCCAGCTTTATTTGAGCGCTGCTGGTTCCTGTGCAGGCTCAAACTGTCCGGCAAACTGAGGATTCCTGCACAAAAGAATTACACAAAGAGAAAAATGAATGTTCAGCTAGAAAAAAATTCAACTGTTAAACTCAAAGTTCCAGTAGAGCATGGGTTCAAATCCCAGGGAATGCTTGGAATAAAAGTGTAATTTAACATTCATTCATTTGGCAGACATTTTTATCCAAAGCAACTACATTAAAGACAATTATATAATAATAATGGTAATAATATCAAAGACACACACCCTTCAGGAACAGAACCTATGACCTTGCTGTTGTTAGCACCATGCTCAACAGCTCAATACTAGGAATAAAAGGACTTCTGTCCCACCCTGCAAAACCCACTGGTGTTGCTTCAGGCTAAAATCATAAAAACTTAAAATCATTGCTTCCGGCTAAAATCCTCAATCCATAATATTGCTTTCTCCAGTGAAAAAGTCATCTCGTCTGAATCAGGCGAGAAATATGCACAGATCGAGCACCATTTACAAGCAAACATGGTCCAAAATGGTTCTAAACAAATATGCTGGTTGATTTTGATGTGAGAGGACAACAGGAGATTATTATGGATTATGGACTCATATTTTGGCCAGAAGTGGCAGTTTGATTTTAAAACGCCTTAATGGAGGATGTGTTTCTTACAAATATGCAGCTTTTCACTTCACAAGATGTTAACTGATGGACTGTAGCTGTGTAGATTACTTGTAGATAATTGTGATGTTTTTATCAGCTCTCATTCTGACGGCACCCATTCACCGCAGAGGATCGTCATCTTCATTTAAAGGGACAGTTCACTAAAAAATGAAAACTTGATAATACTCACCCTCATGTCGTTCCAAACCCATATGACATTCTTTCTTTTGTGGAACATAAAATAAGATATTTTGAAGAAAATTGGTAACCAAAGTTATTGAATATTGGTAAACAAGATTTGGGTCCCATTGACTTTCATTGTTTTTTGTCCATAAAATGGAAGTCAATGGAATCAAAACTGTTTGGTTACCTACATTTATCAAAATAATGTCTTGCATGTTCCAAAGAGCAAAGAAAGTCATACAGGTTTGGAACAACATAAGGATGAGCAACTGATCGCATTTTAATTTTTGGATGGAGTATTCCTTTAATAATAATAAGCAGGCAAGCTGTATAACAGATCCCCCAGGACTCCCTTCTAGGCGGTAACAGGTGATAAACTTGGCCAGCCGCTTGTTTTGTCTGCTCACAAGGAGAAAGGGGGGTGTATCACCTTTCTAGACAACCAGCAATTACTGTAAAGAACCGCCATCCTCTATTTGTGGAACACGGACTAAGGTCTACACGCATATAACTTAATGCTAATGTTTCAATGATGACAACTGTAAAGATTCCGCATTGTACCAATGAAAGACTCCACATCACACAGCGTCCCTGAAATCAACATTAGATTGAAAACTTGCTTGTTCAGCACTACTGCACCATCACAAAGCTTTTCATCCCGGCTCACAGTCAACCCACTGAGGTGAGACTCCGTTAGTGTCTGAATCACAGTGGTTATTGTTTTTAACAGGATGGTCGGGCTCCTCGAAAATTGGATTCGCTCTCATCCTTGTGTTTCCATCAGTCCCATTGTTGCCGAACACTCCTGGAGCCGACGGCGTGTTAAATTATGATGTGGCAGAAACAAATGACTCTGTTTTGCTGTCCTCCACTGACAGAGGGGCTTTCGTTTGAACAGTCTCATTTACTCTCGTGAGGTAAATGTAATTTTAGGGGCCTGCCTGAGAGCGGGAATGATGTAAATCCTTAATCAGCTTCACCCGGGGAAATGTGACGGCAGTGTATGTTGCTTATCATAATGTAAATGTATTGCTCAACAAACTCATCATAGGTCTTCCAAGGCACATTATTATTATTAAAAATGCACCCTTATATAATTGCTGCTATATAGATCATGCAGTCCATCTTACAGTAAGTGTTTCGCTTCGAGGAGGAATAAAACATAAGGCGCATCCTGATAGAATTTGAACTAGGTTGCCATGGAGACAAGGCAGGGGTGGAGTGATGGTTACTTGCCTGCGGCATGGGAGGAAGTACAGGTGTTTAGCAATGCAAGACCACACCTCACTGTCCTGGGCCTAGTACTCTGCTATTGTATTCATGTATTAATACAAACTAATTCGCAGCCCTGCAGATGTTCATAATAAGATCTTGCTCTCCACTGCCTTCGCCTCAGCTCAGTGAAGAATGACTGACAGGTGTATAAGATCCTAGAGCGGAGCAAAATTCCCCCCTTCTTCCCTGCAACCTCCTGAGTCCACAGCCCTTATTAAAACTCTCAGCGGGTCTCTGTGACAGATGAGTGTGCCAGGCTCATGCACAGCCAGCCTGAAACACTTAAAGCAACGGGTGTTAAGACTGGCATCTCGCTCGCTTTCCTTTCAGCTCCACTTCCTCAAACATCGGTCAGGGTAAACTTTCAAATTACAGTAGGCTATAAAGACTTCACACGTAGAGAAATGCACACACACGCACTTTAAATAACTTTAAAAGCCTGGCTTCTTCCAAAATCCTTGCCTTTTGTTCTGTGTGATTATGCTTCAAAAGGAAATCATGCTCAAAAACATTTTATGGCAGGTTTTTACAGTTGGCCTGTTCCAGAAAATATATTTTTAATCATTTTTCAAGGTCAATGCATCATATAACTAAATATGAAGACGTTTCTTTTAAAGAAAAATAGCACAAGCAAAATATTTCATAACAATAACCTTGCTAAATATTAGAAAATGAAACGGGTCAATAACATTTTTTGTTGTTTTTGAAAGAAATATCTTATGATTACCGATGCTGCATTTACTTGATCAAAAAACTGTAAAAAAAAAAGTAATATTTTTAAAATATTTTTGCAATTTAAAATAACTGTTTTAATATATTTTCAAATATAATTTAGGATTTTATACAACCATTAGTCCAGCTTTCAGTGTCACATTCTTGTTGATTTGGTGTGCAAGAAACATTTCTTATTATTATTGTTGAAAACAGTTGTGCTGTATAATATTTTTTTGTGGAAATCAGGATTCTTTGATGAAGAAAAAGTTACAGCATTTATTTAAAATACAAATCTTGTGCAACACTATAAACGTTTTTACTGTTCATCAATTTCATGCATGCTTGCTAATAAAAACATTATTTCTTTTTACTGATCCTAATCTTTTGAACAGTAGTGCATACAATTTAAAATTAAGACTTTTGGACACTAAAAAACAAAAACAAATAAATAAATAAATTGCAAAAAACAAAAACAAACAAACAAAAAAACATCACTTAGTTTAATATTCTGCAATACAATTCATACATTTTATGTGTGGTGTAAGTGTTCAAATGCTTACATATATCTAAATATCTGAGGTTGCTCTTGTAGATCCCCGAGTCAGTTTATTCAACAAAAAATTGAATAGAATGTAGAATAATAATATTAATATTTCAGTATGAATATTTTTCAGGTTATTCAGATGTCAGGTATTAAAGAATTGTGAAATGTTTATTTTATAAAGAGTTAAAAAAAATGAACTGATTTAGCGGACCAACCAAAGCATCAGGGTGCAGGAAAAATGCCTGAAGCTTGAAACCATACTGTCATTCAAACAGCGCCTCCACTAATTCACTCATGGCTGTAATGAGTTATGGCGACCAGTGTGAAAATGCATTTGCATAATGCTGCATAATAATAAATAAATGATCATGATGCCAGGTCATGAAGTGAAAACTTTTTCCCTCAAGCTCCTTATTCGTCTTCTTCAAGTGTGCAGTATCTGCCAGTGATGCCACTGCAGATTAAGACCTCCCTCACTCCAGCTCGCTATCCAAAAGGCCTGTGGGTTTGGAAACCATTGAAAGTGTGTCCAAAGTGATACCCGTACCGCAAAGTATCTATTCTCAAGGAACTCGGTTTATGATGACATAAGTAGACTGAGAAAAATAGACCCTCCAGCGTTTCTTTCCAACTTACGACATGCATTTTCTCTATTCTGACTGTCTGCTGGACATCACTGGATTGATTTAAGACATTTGACCTAAAAGACACAGACCTCCTTGAGCTGGGGATGTGGTTTAGAGCCCACATTACAACGGGAGTGTTTTATTATGACAGAGTGATAAGTCATAACTTTGTGATGTAGTTTGTTTTTAATAAAACTTTTTGGTTGACCTCAAATTGCAGAGGGTTTTCGCAGAATCTGATTTTGAAAACTACTTTTATTAAAGAAAACCTAGCAGCTTCGATACAAGAAATCTTTTGTAACAATATAAATGACTTTACTGTCACTTGCTGAAAAAAAAAAGTATTCATTATTTCTTTAAAAAATCTTACTGATGCTAAACTTTTGAATAGTAGTGTATACTGTCCAAAATTAAGAACACTTTATGGCCAAATGGTAACAGAAATAAAATAAAATAAAATAAAAAAATGGGGAAAAATGAGACTTGGTTTAAAATTTTGTTATTTAATGCAATCAACTTCATACATTTTATGTGTGGTGTAAGTGTTCAAATGCTACATATTTATATATAGATTCATACAGATACACATTTGTATATACAGATATACATAATGCTCTTTATATATCCCAGTATATTCAATAAATTATTGAAAAATGACCTGATTACTGTCACTTTCTGATTAATACAAAAGTAATAAAAATAAAAAATAAATAAGTAAAAAATAATAGTAAAAATAATTGAAAAAAGTTATTTAATGCAATTTAAAATGTATACATTTTATGTGTGGTATAAGTGTTCAAATGCTATAGATGTCCAAAATATATCTGAGGTTGCTCTTTGTAGATCTGTACATCTGTACAAGTAAATGAAAAATTCAAGCAAACTTAGACTAGCAGATTTTAATGCATGCTGTTTTTAAGTCGATGAACAAGAGAGAACGAATAATGAAGGCGTCAGCCAGGTTTAAACCAGCTGAGGATTGTGGGTGTGCAGGCATCAGTGCTCTGTAACAATGTCAAAACCCAATGAATTCACATTGGCAACATACAACACATCCCTTTTGGCTAAAACCAGAGGCTTTGGTTTGGAAAAACACAGCATCCACAGGTTGGCTCAGACAGGAGGCTCAATAAAATCATTTGCATTTTACCTCTAGGGTGCCAGAATTGCATTACAGTACTTATCGCATGCTTCACAGTGGACCAGTCAACCAAAAGTGCTTTGACAGGCTGTCAAGGGGACATTTAGAAGAGCTAGTACGCTTGGGCAGTCAATAGGTAGGAACCGCTGGGACATACCGGAGTTTTCCCAGCTTTCCCATGCACGCGTGCCGAGTGCGGATACGCCGCTGACCTCACTGGAGCTTAGAGTCTGTATTTAAATCTATTTTAAAGGCCTGTGAAGCCCGGGCCTGCTCACTTAGCCTGAGAATGCAGATGAAAACACATAACACACATATTATCTGTCTCTCTCCAAGTACAAATGTGGAAAAACAACTCCCTGGATTTCTCACAGTGCAATGCCAGCATGCAAAAGCTAGAAAGTGATGTAAACCTACACCCACAACACCTATTACACTCACGCAGTTTTGCGCTTGGTCAACTCCTTTACTAACCTCTATGCTAGGTTAAACCCACACATAAGTAAAATAATATCCAATATTTCTTGTGCAAGATGGTATTTTAGTGACACACTAGAGACTTGTGCAGTGGCGTTATAGATCCTATGCCCTCCGAAATCAGTTTAACCATATAGCGGACAACTGAAACAATAGTTTGAGAGAGTTTTGTAATAGGTTAAATCACACATGCTGAATTCTGGCAGCCTTAAGCAGATGGAGTCCATATGTACGGCAATAAGAACCAGGAATGCTGCATTTCTGGGGAACGGAGGGAGGAGTTTGAGGAGAGGGATGCGGCAATGTCTACATGCGTCGTGTGACTGCGCAGTATGTCTCCAGTACTGGCTGACCGCAGAGCTTTAATGGTTTTTGGAATCATCCCCAGGGATTTGCTCCGAGTTGTTCGGTGATCAGAAAGTTGGATCGGTCCGCGGATTTGTCGCTGATGGCATGTGTCTGTTTGAATTTAAGACACACATGACTGTCAGAGAAACAGTCAGCACAAACCCCTCAAATATTCCCACTAAGCAACTATGCATACAGCATACACTAAAAACACTAAGCTATTAATATTTCTATTCAGCAATGATGCACTAAATTGATCAAAAGTGATAGTAAAGTTGTGAAAAAAAATATTGTCATGGTTTCTTGAGCATCAAATCAGCATATTAGAATGATTTCGGAAGGATCATGTGACTCTGATTCGAGCAATGGCTGTTGAAATTTCAGCTTTGCCATCACAAGTCTAAATTACATTTTAAAATATATTCAAATAGAAAACAGTTATTTTAAATCATAATAATATTTCACAGTATTACATTTTTGATCAAATAAATGCAGCCTTGGTGAGCAAAAGACTTCTTTCAAAAACATTCTTACCAACCCCAAAGTTTTAAACAGTAATGCATGCAAATATATAAGTATTAGTATTCAACACTGACCCTGAAGGCACTTAGAACATACTAAGGACAAGAAAACACTAAGTGAATATAAGAGACGACATCAAATGAAACCAGCATTGACATATACATAAACAACATTTGCCTTAAAAGGCCTATTAACAGTGTGATGGATGAACAGATTGTGTGTTGACTTCTAAATGATCCAAACAGGTTCTTGAATTGCAGGTCACATAAACAAGAGCTCACAAAAGCTTTTAACTATTTTCTTCCAGTCTTCATTGACTGGAGTTTTAAAGGTGAAGTGTGTAATTTATGAGCCACTAGAGTCACCAAATAGAATTTATATAATGGAGAAATAATAACCATCTCAGACAGGTCTCCCCAATTCCATTTCCAAATGACTGAACTATATCAATACATTCATTTTCAACAATTCCAGCAAAAGGTGTGCTGGACTATTTAATGATAGTTTTTGTAGACATGGCATAAATGCAAATCTATTAACTGGTCTTAAATATTAAGCCAACAGAAATGTGTTCACACTTCTCACAAACCTAGGTTAAATGTACGCTTTATGCATTTGATTCAGTAGAAAGAACAAGCTCGCTATATGGTTTTGATTTACTAAAAAGAACAGGCTAAATTGTCTTTGAATCAGTTGAACTAGCTGGTCATACTGTCTGGTTTTAAGTCACTAAAAAAGATCCTGTTTATATGAGTTATTCATTTGGGATTCAAGTTACACAGTACGTCAGTACGTCTTAACTCCCTTTATAAAAATGGGTAACAAGAGTCATTAATTCAGGAATCGAACTACACTGGTTGTATTGTATGTCTTGATTCACTAAAAAGAATCTGTTCAGAGTCATTTGTTCAGGAATTGAACTACAATGGTTGTTCTGTTTGTTTTGATTCATTAAAAAGAATCTGTTCATAAGAGTCATGCATTTGGAAGTCAAAATACATTGTTTATACTGTATTTTTTGATTCAGTAACAAGAACCATCTTATATGAGGAATTTGTTTGTGAATCAGACTGTACGTTTCATGCTATAGATTCAACTGATATTAATTCAGTTCCAGTATTTTTTTCCCCATATTTTCCACTTTCTTGTAAATTATTGACTTGGCTAATGAATAAATGTATTCAGCAGTCTTCACTGGGAGCATTTGCTATTGATCAATCAGAACATCAAAACAAAGTCAAAAAACAAGGAGAGTACTGCAAATCTGTGAATGAAAACCTCAAAATAATATGATTCACACAGGCAGAAATGAAATCAATCTCTGTGAAAGCTGACAATAACTGTTATCAGAAGAGATGAAAGGCACTAAAACACAAACACGGTCGTGTTTGCATGTGGAAACATGTCCTGTTGATGAATGCTGGGTAATGACCATGCTGCGTACGCCTGCTGCATGCACCAAAGTGATACTGAGCTAAGTGTCTGTGTCATAGCTAGTCCGGATGCCCTGTGGTACTTCTCTCCAGAAAACTCCAAAACAACTGGTAATGGAAAACGCTACCTCCTGCAGTGACCCCGATTACATCACCAAAACAGCACGCGTGTCACCCCCTGCTCTCCCCTGCTGAAGTAAGCCTTGCTGTCACTAACAATCAAAAACACACGTTGTTCTCTTATCAGCAATCTGGGACAGCGTGTTATCAGCCGACCCCCTCGAAGACCAATCTTCAGGCATTCAGACAGAGGGGTACACTGTTGGAAGAATAGTGCAACAGTTCTGAGGAGATTCCAGTGAGCGTTTCCTCTGAGGCATTCATATGTGAAAAATTTATTTAATTTTGAATCCCTGCTCATTACTCTTTGCATTCTTCCTGGTGCTGAGTGGTAATTTGCATGCAACTGGGCTCCAAATTGCACAGTAATTGTTTGACTGGATCTGCGCGATTCATCATTTTGACTTCGCTGAGAGGCACCCCGGGTTACTGGCTCTTTAACACGGGCCGCACGCGACGTCAGAGAATGATTTGATTGAGGCCTTATGCGGGACTTTTTAAAACTGCACAGAAGAATAACCAATCAATTGTAGTTAAAATGGTCATTTGATATACTTAAAAAAAACTTGGCATTTGCAAATCCACATCTTTTACAAGTTCCAATAAAAGACTGAGTGCATTTGCTCAACTGTTAATATTTTCCTACAATTTTCTGATTGTACACCCAATTTTTAAGAAGGTCTGCCAGTTGCTTTTGACATTTAATACATTTAATCAAGAACAGTATCCATGCATCCATTGTCCAGTCTTTCATATGTCTATTTTGTAATCACTTACTGCAATTTATGTTCTTATTATTCAGAAAGACTACAATGAGAGAGCTTTGACCAGGCCCAAATGGAATTTGCAGGCTTTTTTCACATTAGTTATGTGTACAAGCACTAATTTTAGTTAATAAGAATAAATCCATCATGGTTTCAGATTCTGAAAGTTCTGTTTATAAGAATGTTTTTTTTATAGAACATTCTCTAATAATCTACCATAATAACCAAAGAAAATAGTTGGTTTCAGGTGTTTAAATGTCCAATTTTTTTCTACCGACCGTATTGTTTCAGGTTTACACCACCCCTTTCAGTCCGATCACAGTGCATTTGGATCAAGCATAATCAGATCGACTAAGGTGTTTACACGAAGCAAACAATAGCTATTTTCTGTGCTAACTTTGGCAGAAATATATGTGGAATTCTGCAGAATGAATTTAAAATGTGGTGAAATGTGTTAAATGGAGAAGGAAGGCAATTTTCAGCACAGACTTTTTTTTTACAACACAGATGAAGCAGAACTTTGTGAATGAAGGCTACTCCAATTCTTCAGAAATCTGCTGAACAGATTCCATGAGGGCCTGGATTTGACCTCTTCATCCAGCTACTCAACAACTCTATATCCTGAACACAGGACTTGTGGGATTATGCACCAATAAAACCTGTCATACACACTGGAGAAATAAGCTTATGAGCTTTTTATAGCAGAATGATTAGACCTGTTCATTTTATGGTGTCATGACTTATTATTTCAAAGTAAAACCCTCTGTTCTGGCAAAATCAGCATGTAAATATATGAAATTTAGTATTCCATTCAATTTCGCAGCAGGTGGTACTCACAAATGCATCTTAACTACTCATTGTCACAGCATTTCCTCCAGGCATAATAGCGTTAGCATAACATTACTGTCGCTCGCTTCCTCTCATACATAAACACAGACATACAGTATAAACACACACACACACACACACACACACACACACACACACACACACAATCACACTAAGAATAGCAATGTGATGGGGAAAAAGGACTAGTTCTCTCTTGCCATCATAGCACCTCATACTAGTGCTGCACGATTAATCGTTAAAAGATCGCGATTTCGATTCAAACACCCATGCGATCTTATTTCTAAATGACAACGATTCCTCTGTGTCTATTAAAGAGGCCATGAACTGAGAAACCAAAATTCCCTTGATCTTTTGACATATAAGAGGTCATTGTGCTATAAAAACATCCTGTAAGTTTCAAAACTCAAATCTTTATCGTTAGTCTAAAAACAGCTTATACTGAAGGCAGTCTGCCAAAACGACAGCTTTTGGAATGTTCTACTCTATGATGTAAGAGTGTGGATAAGCACCGCCTCTGCAGAGGAAGATCAATGCCTGCTTCTACATCACTGCCTGTTTAGCCCCGCCCACGAGTCACGCACATAGTGTGAATAACAAGAGGCGAACGCAGGTCTACACTGAAACCAAACAATAAAGATGGCTGTGAAGACAACAAGATGCTGCAGAGCCAAGTTGTGGAAAAACACTGTTTGCGTTGCCTTCTTTCTGATCCCAACATTAGGAAAGAGTGAATGAACTTTATTTTTAATGAGGATCCGAATGGTGTCAGTAAGAACTTGGTCCTTTGTTCACTTCATTTTACTGCAGATTCCTTTACAAACAAGGCACAATTTGACATGGGATTTTCAAAAAGATTGAAACTAAAAGACAATGCTGTGCGGAATATATTGGATCCGACAGTAATGTCGTAACGCAAATGTGAGTAGCTGTTTTCATCACTATTGCTTTGTCTCTTCTTACAGATTGTTTGATATGTATTGAGTTATTTATGCGTTTGATCTAAATCACAGCAACGTCCATCTATGAAGTATGTACACTGACAAACATACACAATTATTAGCCAATCATAGCAGTGGGCGTTTACTTCCGAGTCTACAATCTGCCACGCCTATTCAAACAGAGAGTTCTGATGAGGGGGGTTAAAAACAGCACAAGAAAACAGCCTATTACTTCTAAATTATGGTGTTTTTTATGTAAAAATCTTGATTACATTACAAGTGGACCTCAGAGAACAGTACAAAATAAAAAAACAAAGGCAGTTCATGGCCCCTTTAAACCTTTGACAAAAAATATTTATTGATTACATGTTGATTACATTTCGCCACTAGGTGACGACAAGTGACTGTTAAAAAATGCATTTGTCACTGAATCATTCATTCAAGAGATTCGTTCAAAACTGCTGCTGGTTCATTCAGTATTGGAACAAGTGAAGTATTTTTGAGTGAGTCATTGAATTATTCATTCAAAAAAATTCAAACGAATTAAACATTTTTTAATAGAATGAGGCAATTAATATTTTGTCAGTCTCTAGTAAATTACATGTTATTTTGCTTAGTCCAGAATCATGGGAAAATCGTAATCTCTATTTTAAAAAAAAAAAATTGTGATTCTCAATTTATCCAGAATTGTGCGGCTCTACCTCATACACACTTTTACATAGCAAAACCCTTCTCATACACACAAACAAGGTGAATATAGATGTCAAAAAAGGGGTTATTTTTTAATATCTTTTGCTTCAATTCCCATGAATAAACTCCTAAACGTATGGCAGAACATGTTCAGGGCTCAGCTGGCAAAATTTGCTTGTTTAATGAATTTGACTGATGGTATGAATCAGCTCTGGTGTGTTCAGAGACACCACACTTTCTGACCTTTGTAAACAAACTATACGACATTAGCTGAGCATGCACAACAATAGCTGGTGCTCTCCTCTACGGCAAGTGAGAGGGCTGGAAGGTAATCATGTCCATTAAGACAACAGAGCTTGTGTTTATGGAACAAAAGTGTAAGTATTATTCTATTCGACGTGATCTCAGCTGTGAGGCGCACTGGAAGTGGATCTCCACTAGCGTCATCCTGACTCAGAGCTTGGCTCCAGCTCACAGTCTAGCAGAATCCAAAACCAGAGACCCGGAGATGAAGCGTTAACTTGTTTTCCAAATGTTCAACTTGCCTCATTCCTCCCCTTTGAACAAACTCCACAAGCTGAGAGCCAAAACTGGGTGAGGTTTATGCAACACATTGATGAAAAATATTATTGGAAACAGAGCTTCTTAACTACGGATTACAGTTCAACATTCAGTGGCTCCCTGCTGAAGCTTTTTTCATAATGCACAGCTCAAGGTCACGTTTTGAGCTAAAAAAGTATTTTTAGGCATATTTTTAGACCTCTGATGTCCGATTGTGGCTTACTCACTGTTTATGTTGCTCGTGATGGCCAAATACAGTTGAAGCCAAGCTAAAAGAGATTCAACAGGCATATTCACATGCATTACATAATTCTGAATCAACTGCCAAAGAGGTCACAGCTAATGTTGTTTGAAAAGAGGGTGAAAACCCCTTAAGAAAATCAGACCAGTCTCCAGGAGTTGTTTCCAAATTTGAAATTTGAGTCCAATCTTAGGTGGATCAAAATAATGTTAGATTGGTGGGCAAAAGGTTTCATATTAAGAGGCCGCTATCGTGAAATGTAAAACTAGCATGTGCCAGCATATGAGTCATTTTATGAAACGGCGCCTTATACTTTAAAAAAAGTGATTTTAAAGTGAATGAATAAAGTCAAAAAAGTATGCTGGGATATTCTGACAGGGGAAATGAAATGAAATAAAATAAAATAGTGAAAATGTTTTTTTTTAATAAAAAAAAACTTAGTAACTTTGTAAATACAAAGCTATACAGAGCTATACAAGTATCTCATTCCATGAAAAATACAATGCCTTTAACTTTAGAAGGTGATTTTACAGTAAACGTCTGTTTGGTTTTAAACATTCTACGGCACAAGCATGACTAAAGCAAAATTAATTAAAAAAATATGTTGGGATATTCTGATGGGTAAAATGAAATACTATATCCCTAGGCAAAATGCAAACGCAAGGGGGCGAGAGACTATAAACCGTTCTAAGCTCTAGCTGATGTCATCAGCAGTGAAATAAAAGAATCTCACTTCCTGTGACTAAACTGAATTTCTTTTAGTTTTAGTTTTCTTAGATTTTGCTTGTCTGGATGGTAACCTTCCAATCCTTAGGTCCAATTTTGAATCTTTCTAAAGGCTAGACCAATTAAACCTTGAAGCAGATTATATGTTAAGTAACAAGAGCTATTTAAAATCAATGAGATTTTTAATACCTCCCAACCTCTGGACTCCAGGTCTAATCCTCACTGTCTGTAGACATTAACCAGCACTGCAGATGTATTACATCATTTCCAGGTTATTCCCTACGTTTCCAGTGCAATTTTGCTGTTGGATGACACTTTTGGTATCAGTGCAGCTTCAGAGAACAGCTTCAAAATCCACTTACTGAGACTGCGGTGGTGATGATGACATCATTCAACACTAAATCATAGGCTTAATTCAATTGTGCAACAGAGTTGCCATCATAAACACATCATAAAATTGCTGTCACAAGGAGAGATAGCTAAAAAGTGTTGCACAGAAATTACATAACGCTTCCTGAAAGAGTTAATCAACAACATTTCCAAAGGTCTCCTTAAAAATCAGTCTGACAAATCAGAGCGATTTAGAAACATCAAAACCACACGAATATCACTAAGCGGCCATTTCATCAAAATACTGGAAGTGAGCATTAAGGCTTGTCGATTAGTCGTCAATCGAAACCGGCTTCACAGAAATACACACGGCACCTGGAGTCAGCTTGTACCTTTCATGAGAAATATCGCCCTGTCATTACTTCATGTGGGTGCCACGCCGCTTTGGCATTGTTTACACCCACGAGCAACAGCTTTGCGGATTAGCGTGCGCAAGTGACAGCATGTGTTGAAAAGGACGGCTTCTGCTTCGATGACAACCAATACCCCTCCTCACTTCATCTCCTCTGTCCTTCTCATATTATCGTGCCTCGTTCCCCCATACTCCCACCCAAACAACACACACTATTAAGCTTAAAGAGAACGGTCCAAACCACACTTTTCATAAAACGTGATTGCTGCAATTATGAGCCATGAAAGCTCAGAGAAGAATAAG